>JAPYZR010004256.1:0-19773 GCA_030522945.1 Trichopria nigra | reverse complement strand
ATAAGATCGACAAAGGAAATATCAAGAGAAGTTTACGAAATACAAATATAAAAAAAAAAAGAAAAAAAAAAACGTTTTACAAAAATATAAAAAGAAAGTATTGTATATATATATATATATATATTTTTTTTTTTTTTTTTTATTAATCGACATTAAATTGATGTACAAATATTTGTACGTTTTTTTCTTTTTTTTTAAATTTAATCTTAATTTAGCCAAAATTGTTGTGACAGGTGTCGTAAATTAAACGAATTACGAAATTTTCTATTCGACATTCTTACGTGGTTTTCACGTGTTTCATTTATTTCGATAAAATATGAATGGAACGTGAGTAATGTAGGAGAATTCAATGTGAATTGAATATGAATGAAATGTATGTTGAATGTGAATAAAATACAAATTCAAAGTGAAATGAATATGAATTGAATTTGAATTGAATATGAATGAGATGTACATTGAATGTGAAGGAAATGTACATTGAACGTGAATGAAATATAAATTAAATGTGACTGAAACGTAAATTGAATGTGAATAAAATACAAATTGAAAGTGAAATGAATATGAATTGAATTTGAATTGAATATGAATGAGATGTACGTTGAATGTGAAGGAAATGTACATTGAACGTGAATGAAATATAAATTAAATGTGACTGAAACGTAAATTGAATGTGAATAAAATATAAATTTAAAAGTGAAACGAATATGAATTAAATTTGAATTGAATATGAATGAGATGTACATTGAACGTGAATGAAATGTACATTGAATATGAATGAGATGTGCATTGAACGTGAAGGAAATGTACACTGAACGTGAATGAAATATAAATTAAATGTGACTGAAATATACGTTCAATGTGACTGAAACGTAAATAGAATGTGAATAAAATACAAAATGAAAGTGAAATGAATAAGAATTCTTTTTGAATTGAGTAGGAATTAGATATACATTGAACATGAACGAAATGTACATTGAATGCGAATGAAACGTAAATTGAATGAAAATTGAAAAAGAATTGAAAGCGCGAAGTAAATGCGAATGAAATGTGTACGAAATGTGAATATATGGGAGTCCAATGAAAAGTGAATCAAAATTCAAATGAGATATTAATTGAATGTGATTGATACGTGAAGGTGACGTGAAGGAAACGCGAAGAAACAATGAATGAAATGTTTATTCGAAAGTGACTGAAATGTGAATGAGATTCGAATGAAATGTGAATAACATTTAAATGAGGTAATAATTGAATTTGATGGATCTGTGCACGTGATGTGAATGAAAAGTGAATCAAAATTCAAATTATGTATTAATTTCATGTGATTGAAATGTGAATGAAATGCGAATGAAATGTAAATGAAGCGTGAGGATAATACGAATAAAGTGGGAATTAAATATGAATAAAGTATGAATGAAATATGAATGAAATGTGCGTTAAACGTAAATGGAATGTGAAGGATCTGTGAGTAAAGTTAATGATAACAAATGAATTGAAATTAAACAGGTAGTGGAGCAGCTGCTGGAGCGCGGGGCGATGGTCGACTGCGCCGACTGGGATCAAAGAACAGCCCTGAGGGCGGCAGCCTGGGGCGGTCACGAAGAGATCGTCAAAGCACTGCTGCAACACGGTGCCGACGTCAATCGGACAGACGACGAGGGCAGAACGGCGCTGATTGCAGCTGCCTACATGGGCCACAGCGAGATCGTCGAACATCTCCTCGATTTCGGCGCCGAAATCGACCATGCCGACAGCGACGGTCGGACCGCATTGAGCGTCGCCGCACTCTGCGTTCCTTCGAACCACGGTTATACGAAAGTGAGTTTGAATTTTCTAAGCTTATTACAGGTGTCGTCGTGTGATGGCGATCGATAGATCTTTTGGATTAAGAATATCTAACGTTTGTGATGATTGAAATGATGACATTTTTTTGATCGCTTTGTCGATAAAATTATGGTCATGTGACGATCATGTGACGATCATGTGATCAAGTAGTGACGTGACCTACGTGTGATAGGATTTTTTATTTTGTCAATTTCACATTCTCTTTCGTTAATCAAAAAATCGTAATTTATGTGATATTGATCATTTTTGTGACATTTGTGACCGAGATTGTTATTACATTATTAAAGGATTGATTTGAAATAAAAGGTTACCGAACGAAAGTATCACATAAGCGTCACATAGGTGTCACGTGACCATCACATGACTATCACGTGACCATCACATGATGATCTTATCGTGATCACACGAATAAACAACGATCGAATAAATGCATTCACGAATTAGAGGCAAGCGAAGCATACCGATTCTATACGAAATTTGCACGAATATATATTGAGAAAATAAATCGAAAAAAAAAAACAAAAAGATAAGAAACATTTGTCGGCTACGCGCCCGTGTTTCAGGTGGTTACGCTGCTGTTGGAGAAGGGAGCCGCCGTTGATCATCAAGACAAGGACGGAATGACCCCGCTCCTCGTGGCGGCGTTCGAGGGCCACCGTGACGTTTGCGAGCTTCTACTGGAGTACGAAGCGGACGTGGACCATTGCGACGCCACGGGTCGGACACCTCTCTGGGCCGCGGCGAGCATGGGTCACGGCTCGGTCGTCGCTCTGCTTCTATTCTGGGGCTGTTACGTGGACAGCATCGACAATGAAGGCAGGACGGTACTCAGCGTCGCCGCTGCCCAGGGCGGTACTGACGTCGTCAAGCAACTCCTAAACAGAGGTAAAAATTGTAGAAATTGTTGCTCATTGAAATTTGGCTTTATAATATCGTCACACGAGCAAATTTGAAGGATCACACAAAAACGTCACATGATGGTCACTCGAATTAATTCCAGAATTTTTGTGAATCATGTGATTGGAAATACAATGTGATATGTAAATCCGTGATCGATGGAGTGGACAACTCTAAATGTTGTTTACGTGACATTTCGAGTATTTATATACGATTTTGTGTCAATCTGATTGTGCGCAAACATCACAACTGTATAGTCCAATGTTAATGTTTTTTTTTTTAAACGTGATTGTTAATAGTGATGATTATGTTATCGTATACTACTGTGACCGTTATGAGCATACTATGTGATCGTTCTGACATCATTATGTGACATTTATGTGATCGTTGAGTGATCATTGTGTTATCCAAATGTGACGATTGCGTGATTCCTACATGATTCCTACATGATCTCGTCCTGAGATCATTACGTGATAGTTGCGATAATTGTGTGACATTTATGATAATGGTGTGATTATCATATGATATTTGTGTGATCATATGTGATAGTTATATGAGTGCAATGTTGT
Organism: Trichopria nigra; assembly: GCA_030522945.1. Classification (NCBI taxonomy): domain Eukaryota; kingdom Metazoa; phylum Arthropoda; class Insecta; order Hymenoptera; family Diapriidae; genus Trichopria; species Trichopria nigra. Next base: position 16,465 of record JAPYZR010004256.1, on the reverse strand, counting down.
CATTATGTGATTATTATATTATCATTATAGGTTAATTGTGTGATAATAAAATGTTATTGTTATGTGATGATCACGTCACAGTTATGTGATAGTTGTGTGATCGTCGCTAGTTACGTGATAGTTATGTGACACCCGATGTTTTTTTTTTAAGAATTTCAAATTATCGGGAAAGAAAGTTGTTTGAGCATTATTAAAAGAATCGCGGATAAGACAGTCACATAGAAATCACATGATGATCACATAGCACTTTCATGACATTCAAGTTATGTGATCGTTGATTTATCATTATATATGTTATCGTAATGTCAGCATGATTACTGTTTTATGGTTTTCAAATCATTACGTGATAGTTGTGATAATTTCTTGATCATTATATGATACTTGTGTGATCATGTGTGATATTCATGTGACTGAAATGTGATCATTATGTGATTATTATGTTATCATTGTAGGTTAATTATGTTATAATTACGCGATAGTAATGTTATGGTTTTGTGATGATCGTGTTATAGTTATGTGATACTTATGTGATAGGTACGTGACTCCCGATATACTTTTTTTAAAGAATCTCAAATTTTCCGGAAAAAACGTTGTTTGAGCATTCTTGAAAGAATCGCGGATAAGACAGTCACATAGAAATCACATGATGATCACATAGCGCTTTCACGATATTCAAGAAGTTTTGAGAAATATGATTTTACAGATAAACGTTCCTTACAAATTCGTCGTATTTTATGTGATCGTTACACTTGCTACGTAATCAATATGCATACATTAAATTGTCACGTGACAATCACACGACACAACTGCATGATTTTCTTGATATCTTTGTGACAACTCTAAATCTATCAATTGTAACAATTGATATTAAAAAAATTCGACTTTTTGATAATTCGTCCTGATGAAAGTAGCGGGTATAACGTCTCAATAATTAAAAGCATCATGCTTTTACTACCTACTCGCGAGCGACTAACGAAATTACGTTGTCCGAGAGCGGGATTTTCGGGAAAGTTTCAATGGCCGGCGCCCAATTACGAGCAATTTCGGAAAATTGGGAAAAGCGAATTATTCGAGCAATCGATAAATCGCATCGGGCGGCATGAGGGAGGGAGGGGGTGGGGGTTTGATTCGGTTATTTCGCGGAGTATGGCCCCGATGCGCGTATATATATATATATATATATTTATTAACGGATCACTCACGGATCATTGGTCGCAGGCCTGGACGAGCTTCACCGAGACAATTCCGGATGGACGCCGCTGCATTACGCCGCCTTCGAAGGGCATACGGACGTCTGCGAGGCCCTTCTGGAAGCAGGCGCGAAGATCGACGAGGCCGATAACGACGGCAAAGGAGCGCTCATGCTCGCCGCTCAAGAAGGCCATACGGCACTGGTCGAGAGATTACTGGATCATTACGGGGCGCCCATCGATCAACACGCGCACGACGGCAAGACCGCTTTGAGGTAATATGTTGTCATTATTTATCGGCGAAGACTTTTTATTTTCGAATTACGCAAATAGCTCGTTCTGCCGTTTTCCGCTCTCTCTCTCTTTCTCGTAGGGCTTAATTAATGGGGAGATGCGGAGATAACCAGACGTTTAATAAAGTTTCGTATGATGCACTCGATCAAATTTTTTTTTTTTTTTTAGTTTCGTGTTTTTTTGTTATTTTTAGTTCGGGAATGTTTTTAGAGTTCAAGGCAATTTATTCGCATTATGTTACTTGGTGAATCCCGCATAGAAATTAAGTCTTCAGAATGTCACAAGCATCACATATGAAATATTTCAATTGCGATACTTCGAGAATGTTCTGAGAATGTCTCAAACAAAATGTTTCAAATGCAACATGCTGGAAACCTTTCTTTTGTAACATTCTATACGTATGATTCGAAGAATCTTTTGGAGATATCACAGATGTCTCGAAACATCTCAAACGCGACATTGTCAGAATGTTTCGCTAAAAATGTTGCAGAACATTTTAAGTGAAACATTCGGGAAACATTTCATTTGACATATTTTGGGAATATTCTGGAGATGCACTAAGAATATTTCAGTGGTACGTGGGAATGTTCCGAGAATATCCGTGCAATATTGCAAATGTCACTAGAATATCAAAATGGCGGCCATGACACTAGAAATGTCACCAAAATGTCTCTAAGAAGATCACCAGAATGTCAATGTCTCAAATGAAATATTCACATTCAATTTTTTACAATTATTCTTATTTTAATAACAAATTAACCAAATTAAATTCCAGCCCGATGAGTAAGCGATAGAAATTAAAAATACTCAATTGAATCGTTTCTTATCCACTTTACTTGTCCATTTCTATCTCAAAGATAGAAATTTTTTGTTTAAAGGTTAGATCGGTCAGTAACGTCAATTCCTAACCTAACCTATAATATTCAAATGAAACAGATATACTGGATATATTGTCAAGTTCAAATTCGCTGAAAATTGATGTACATTTATAAAAAATACGATAAAATAGATTTAGACTTGAAAATCTATCAACTTGCTTGAATAAGTTATAGGTTAGGTGTTGCGACGTTTAAGATTAAATCGAATTAGCATTTTCTATTTTTTTTTCTTGTAAGCGCAATTTTCATTTCTATTTTTTTTAGGTTAGGAATTGGCTGGATCGCTTCATTAAGGCGCCACTTAATTGACATTATCAATGGGATTAACTTTATTTTAATTATTTATATTAATTGTCATTTAACAGTAGAAATGAAAAATGACAATTACATATTTTTGTTTTTTTGTTTTTTTTGTTTTTTTGTGAGTTGTGATTGAAAAAATAAACAAAGAAACAAAGCGGAGAACTGAAGCATTGAAAAATGTGGAAACTAAAATTGCAATATTAAATTCCAGTAGACGCGAGTGCATTCGTGATATAAAAGGAAAACTTTGGAACTGAATGAAATGAAATCGATAATTGTAATCTGACACCCTTTCCACCATTTGTTTTCCAGGTTAGCCGCTTTAGAAGGGCATTACGACACGGTAAAGGTGTTGCTTTCTCACAATGCCGACGTCAATGCGAAAGATGCCGATGGAAGAAGCACGCTCTACATTCTCGCCTTGGAAAACAGGCTCGCGATGGCCAGGTTTCTGCTGGAGCACGCTCGCGCCGACGTCGAAAGCAGAGATTCTGAGGTAACATATTCGTAATTTCGATTAATCAATTGTCCAGTTATCGTAATTGGATTAAAATGGAATTAAAATTTTAATCCATTCCTATTCGTACTTTGAATTCGTTAAACTGTAATGCCATCAATTACAGTGTATTGATGGCAGATTTTATTGGGAAAACTTATTTTCGATTCAGATTAATAAAAATGCATTTTCTTATTCGGAAATTTTAATTGAAACTCATTGATAGGTCACTTATTCCATGATATTGTTTTTGGATTCAAATTGATTTAAATACAAATTTTCATATTAAAAAATCCGTATAGAAATGCATTAAGAATAATATTTTTGGATTCAGCATGGATTCAAATTGACAGTTGCGTAATAACGAATAGAATTGCATACACAATCTGCATGAATCAGACATGTATTAGCGTGGATTAAGAAATCAAATTTTCCATTCGTATGAACAAATAGAAATGCATTACGGATAAAAATGGATTCGTTTTTCCCAAAGTACAAATTCAAAGACTCTTAAAATTAATGCATTTCAATACTTTTTTATCCATTTGCGATTGATGGGTGGTATACCGCGGGACGACCGAGTCATTGATAAATCGAAAAACAATTCGCTAATCGAAAATTGATAATAAATTGGTTCAGGATTTAATGCAATTCAATACATTTCTATACGCATCTGAATTTCATATTTGTCCTTCAATATATCTTAAGAATTTCACCATTTTTCTGGAGTGTATAGTTAGCACTATCGACGTCAGTGGCGCCGCTGTACCCACATAGCAATGCAACATCTCGGTGATGTCTCCACAACATTTCATTTGAGATATTCACATTCTGGAGACCTTCTCAGCAACATTTTTGAGACATCTCCAGAACGTCTCATGTCCGCCTTTTTGATATTCCAGTGACATTTGCAATATTGATATTCTAGTGACATTTGAAATATTGCACGTATATTCTAGAGACGTCCTTGGCATATTCTGTAATATGACCGAGACATTCCCGATATTCCGCAAATATTCTTGGAATATTCCCACGTACCACTGAAATAAACTTAGTATATTTCCAGAATATTTCCAAAATATGTCAAATGAAATGTTTCCGGAATGTTTCATTTAAAATGTTCTGCAGCAATTTTTGCGAAACATTCTGATAATGTCACATTTGAGATGTTTCGAGATATCTCGAATGTGATATCTCCTCAAGATTCTTCGAATCGTACGTAAAGAATGTTTCAAAAGAAATGTTTCCAGCATGTTGCATTTGAAACATTTTGTTTGAGACATTCTCAGAACATTCTTGAAATATCGCAATTGAAATATTTCATACGTGTTACTTGTGACATTCTGTGGACAATATGGAGATTTCATTTCTGTGCGGGTACCATCAACGAATAGGAATGCATATATATACGAAATCGAATTTTCCGACAATGAATTGGAAATGTGAAAGAAATCGAACGATCATCCTTATACAATATGCGAACGAGTTCGTTGAGTCACACTAAAACTATGCACGAAGAGTGAAACATCTCGCATTTACGCGCAATTGACCTACTACTGGTCTACGAATATTGCACAATTGTTACACAATTGCCCTCCGTTTGCCGGAACCATTTATCAAAGACAATCGCGACATTGTGTGCGTACATATATATATACGTTCAATGTCGTTTATTCTCGTTTTGTTTCTTTTTTAATTGAATTTCATTGATGGAACACGCAGGGGAGGACGGCCCTTCACGTGAGTGCATGGCAGGGTCACGTGGAAATGGTTGCACTCTTATTGACCGACGGTGGCGCCAGCGTGAATGCCCGTGATAACGAAAATCGGACACCACTGCACTCGGCGGCTTGGCAAGGTCACGCCGCTATTGTCAGGTTGCTTCTGGAACATGGCGCGACGCCCGATCACGTTTGCAATCAGGGTGCCACGGCTTTGGGTAAACATTTCGAATAAAATATTATGTACTCGATTGAATGGAATGACGTCTTTTGTTACGACATTTTTATTTTTATCAAGCTTTCCCTACATATAACGAATGCAAGTTTTAAAAATGAAATTGTTAATTATACCTGGTGAAGACAAAGGCGTTGTTTATGCATTTGGAGAGCGTAACGTTACAAACTAAAAAAAAAAAAAAAAAAAACAATTAAAAAGGAGAAAAATTTACACTTTTCAAACAATTAATAAATAAATGGTATTCATTAATTGTTTATAAACAGTTAAAGAAAAATGCGAAAATTTTATTTTTTTATATTTGCTGGGCAGCAGTGACGTAATTATTAATTATTTTTCTTTCTTTATTCTTTTTTTTAATTTTTTATCCGCACTTTTCTAACCTTATTGAGGTCGGTAACGTCAATTCCTAACTTGAAATATTCAAATTAAACGGAAAATACACGTATTTTCGAGTACAGATCAATTTTAAGGCTCTTTTACATGTTTTTTTTTTATAAATTCACACATATATATATATAATGAATAGCACATTCTAAAACGGAGATCGCTAAAATACAATTTTAAAAATGCCAGGTATAGCCGCGCAAGAGGGTCACGAGAGTTGTGTCCGAGCATTACTGGACCACGGTGCCGATCCGAATCATTCCGATCATTGCGGTAGAAATGCGATCAAAGTAGCGGCCAAGAGCGGTCACGATACAGTTGTAAGATTGCTCGAGGAACACGCAGCTAATCGTCGATGCTCTCGGCCAGGTATGTATAATACATATATGCAGATCCGCAATCTGTGTATATACTTGATACCTACGTGTATTACTGCTATCGATTGAAAGAATCGCTTTTGTCGATAATTAATATTAATTATTATACCATCGTTCATGGAAAAGAAACGTTGATTAATACCGACAGTTTGTGAAAGTCGAAATTTTTTATTTTTTATTTTTTTTTTTTACTGACGACTTCTTTCTTCTTTTTTACAAGTTATGTTATAGGTTAGGTTCTTTCTTTTCAAAATTCATTCATTTTTATATAATTATTAGTATAATTAATGAGCTTAAAAATCCTAAAGCACTGTACTGCGTTTCGTAAGAATGCATGAGTTATAGTTTGCAATTTGGTCCGCCATTTTGAATTCACCATTTTGAATTTCAAAACTCATTGTATTGCAGACTCGCAATTACCAATTCGAAAAATGTCTAAACTATAATATGTTAATTACTTAATTTCCGCTTAAAGTATACATATGTATGTAACGAGTTTGAGGTTGTGTTTGGCTAACGAATGATTTTCCAAATTGAGTCTGTAATAGACTTTTTTATATGCATTGTATTAATTTCTCTTTTTTGTTCCCCCCTTATTCATAAATAATTAAATAATATATGAGAAATATGAGATTAAATTAAATTGTTTCAGGAGGTAGCAGCAGTGCAACGTCAGTGACGTCCAACTCGACGACAGAGACGAAGCCCTCGTCAGCCGTGCTGAATCCGATATCCACTCAGCAATACAGTCCCGCCGAATCACCAGACTCGACGAAAAGAAGAAGCTGCGTGTCGCTGGGTAACAACTCCAGCAACAGCAAGTCCAGCAGCAATTTGACCGGAAGCACAAAGAGCGATCGTTGCAAAATCAACCAAAATCCACCTGTGATCAACCAAGGAGTCAGTAGAGTACGTTGATGAGTTCTAACAATTTTTTTTTTTTTCATTTGTTTTAAGTTTACTATAATTTCTGTTAATTATAATGACATTTCTTCTCTACGTTTTTGTTAACTTTTCTCATATTCCCTGCAAACATTCAAGATAACGCAGTTACGTTACATTTAAATCATTGTTACTTGTTAGGTAATTGTCAAAATTGTGCCTGCTGGGTTCTGTCACTGTATTGTCAATTTTTCGTCAGTATTTATAATCATTTTTAATAATATTTTTTAAATTCTGTCAATTATTGTCTGTTTGAGATAACTGTTGATGCAATTGTTTGTAATTTTTCGTAATTTTCTGTTAATTTTCATCAATTTGTAACAGTCCGACTTTTTTCTCATTTCTGTCAGTTTATTTTAATCATCATCAATTTCAGTTAGTTTTTATCTGTTTGCCTCAATTTTTATCAGTTTTTGTTAGTATTATTACTAACAAAAACTGAAAAAAAATAGTGATCACTTTTTAACAATATTGTCCATATTTGTTAAGTTTTTAATTGTTATCAGTTTTTTTTTTTTTAATTGAATTTCTGCTAGTTTTTAATTATTGTCCATTTTTATTGAAGCTTCCGTCACTTTTTTTAAGATTCTGTTAACTTCTGTCTGCTCCTGTCATTATTTCGTCAACTGGTCAACAATCTTTGACAATAATTCTTACTTTCTTTCAGTTTGTCTGTTTTCAGTAATGTAGACAATATTGTGAAAAAGGTGATCATCAAATACTAATAAAAATTTACGCAAACTGATAAAAACTAACATGAAAAATGAGAAAAAGTCGGACTGTTACGAATTGACAAAAAACTAACACAAAATTACGAACAATTACAAACAAACTGGTAGAAATTAATAAAGGCGTCAGTGATTGTCACAAAACAGACAATAATTGACAGAATTGTTTTAATTTCTTCTAATTAACGGAAATTTTTATCAATTCCCATTAGTTTTTATCAATTTACGATAGTTTCTTTCAGTTTTCATTAATTTTTTTCAGTTTCTTTTGCTTTTTATTTTATTTTCTTATCTTGTATCGTTAAGTTTCGTTACTCACTAAGACAGTAAGACAGTAAGAAATATATAGATTTCTTACTGTCGGTAACTTTTAACCCGAACAAATCTTTATTAACATAATAATTATGAACAATGTATTGTCAATTTTTCGTCAGTATTTATGATCATTTTTAATAATGATGAACAATCGTTTTAGGCTTCGCTGTCGTTTACGCAACAACTTCAACAATGCTCGCGAGGTGCCAAGAGCCGACCACTAAGCAAACTGCTGTCACCACTGAAGAGCGAGCCCCAGAGTCCGATTTACGCGTCTCCTCCGCACTCGCCCTCTAGCGACAGCCTCATACCCTATTCGCCGACCCGTGCCAGTCCACCCAGTGCCCAGACGGCCGCCAGTATCATTCAGAGCCAACTGGGCGTTTCGTTACTCACCGGCAATCAGAGCACCCAGTACAAGATCAATCCTGGGATGATCGCCTATGATCGGACCGCCGCGATTTACGAGCCGATCAACATCAAGCCGAGCGAGCACCACGACGCGAAACCATTCGAGCTGACCAACGAGATGCTAGGCCTCAGCCTTAACGTGGGTGGGAACGACAAGAAAAACGGCCACGAGGAGAAGAGGATAGGCGCCGATACGCACTTTACCCGGGACACGCACATGCGTATCATCCTCGGGAACAGCGGCGCCGGTGTCGGGAGGAACGTCAAGCACACGACGGACAATAATTTCGCTAGGTGAGATTATCGCATTTTTCTTTTGTATAACAATTTTGGATGCCTTTTGTTTGTTAACGTTAATATCGTTAATGATTTAAATGAAAAAAAAAAAATCACTTAATTTTGTTAAAATAAATAGAATAGATAATCAATACAGTCATTGACCAATTTTTCAACAATTAGTCAATGACAGTAGTGTTTATTTATTCTATTTGTCAGTTTCAATTGTCGATAAATTGTAAGTTAAATAAAATCAGCTTTGATGATTGAAATTACATTCTAGATTTTGTTAAAATCCCTGGTAAAAAAGTGGATAGAATCGTATAGAATCGGATTCAAATTCTATCCGAATTTTAAAGAAACGGATAGAAATGTATAGAAAATGCATAGATAGATAGACATAAATGGATAGAAATGTATAGAAAATGCATCCATTTCTATCCGTTTCTTTAAAATCCGGATAGAATTTGAATCCGATTCTATACGATTCTATCCACTTTTTTACCAGGGATTTTAACTAAATCTAGAACGTAATTTCAATCATCAAATCTGATTTTGTTTAACTTACAATTTAAATTTTACATTTCTGTGAAATGTATCCATTTCTATCCGTTTCTTTAAAATCCGGATAGAATTTGAATCCGATTCTACTTTCATTTATTTTTATTTTTATTTTTATTTTGTTTCTTCTTTCTTTTATTTTTATTTTTTTTTTTATTTTTTTTTTTTTTTTTTTAACATTGCTTTATCGGTTTTGTAACATTTGTGATATAACATTATTTTTATAATCATTTGATGATTTTTATCAGTTTTTATCAATTTTTGTTAGTTTTCGCGACTCCTTATCAATTTTTATGTCCACTTTTGTCATTTTTAACTTCTTTTTTAAACTTTTTACTCAATGATTGGTTTATGAATGTTATGGTCGATGTTTCTGTTTATTAATTTTTAGTTATATTTAATTTTTCCCAGTTTTTTTTTTTTTTTTTTTTTTTTTTTTTTTTTTTTGTTTTTTTTTTTTTTTTTTTTTTTTTTTTTTTTTTTTTTTTTTTTTTTTTTTTTTTTTTTTTTGATCGTTTATATTTTACTATTTTGCCGGTTTTTGACAAATTTTTGTCATTTTTCTCAAAATTTTTATTACAATTTACAAATTTTTATAGGTTTTTCATTACTTTCATATAGTTTTCGCAACTTTTCATCAATTTTAGTTTTATATAAAAATGCTCTTTTTCGAGAAAACTATTACAAAATTGAAAATTGCACAAAAGAAAAACGTAATATAATATAATATTTTCAGCGCCGGTAATTCAAGACCAAAGCGAAACGGCTTGGTGTCGACGAACCCAGCGATGCGGCTAGTGGCCGGTGTCCGAAACGGAATCGAAAATGCCACGAACCGGAACAAGCCGGTGACCACTCGCGTGAATGGATTCCAGTGGAAGGCCGAGGCGAGAAAAGAAACGCCTTTATAGGAGCAGGTAATTGCTTGAGTCATATATCGTTTTATATTAGCCACTATATATATGTATAGTGTTGCGTAGTATAGGATGATTTTTTATATGTCTGAAATTATAACAAATTTTTATTACGAGAAAATTGAATTTTAAAATGGCGACGTCCAATATGGTGATTTGAAGCCGAAAATTTGACGTTTCCGATTTTTCCACTATAGTAACGATTTAAACTGACAAATTTCATCTGAAAATGCGTTCATTACACTTTTTTTATGAAAGTTTTAAGATTTTTCCCTTGCTTTTTAACGGTACCATTGAATTTGACCTTGAACATAACCTTGCATGTTGTTCCAAGGTCAGGATTATTTTATTAAATGGGAACCCCTGTCCTGGATTCGAAATGAGTGGGGGAAATTTTAAGCCGAAATCGATAGTTTTTAATTTGTCAGAATGTGACCTTCGGAAGGTCAACTAAAGGTCGAATGTTAAAAAATCATCCAGAAGCAGTTTTCTTTGAACTTTTCATGGTTTATGGGCGAATCAATGGCAGGTTTAGAACCTCCAATTTAATTTTCAATGTTATCTGAAGGTTAGATTCATTTTTCACGTGAAAACCCCGTACTTTGACCTTTATTTAACCCTTCTGACATTTTTCTTTTTAAAAGAAATTTAAAAGGTTTCTGACATAAAATTTCCCGCTCCTACATATTATATAATAAATATATTTAATAATAATAATGATCATAAGAAATAATGACAAATGTCAAAAGATTATTGTGTGAAAATTTTTTGTTCAGGATTTCGCGTACGCGGCTTGCACGCACGAGGCACCAGCGGGCCGGATGCGACACTCTAGCTGGCGAAGCTACCTTGGCAAAAAGCGAAGGTCCATAAGTCGATTTTTCTCCTATTCATTGAGCAAAATCAAACTACCGCCAAAGAAGGAGAGCAAGAAGAAGCGGAAGCAGAGGACGTGCTCCGAGAGATGATTCGAACCAGACGACATTTTCCTAAGCGAATAATATTTATATATATAGAGCAGTGATGTTGTTCCTCTCTCGGTGTAATCATTAACGAATATACCAAAACTTTAACGAGTCGATAAGAATGGGATACGGCAAAAAAAAAAAAGAAAACATGGCGGATCATGCGACATTAGACGTAGAGAACAATTCCTATATATATATATATATAGGAATATCAGAAAATATCCCTAACGAAATTACGAAGTGAGTGTATAAATGTAACATTTAGAAAGTGCTCTGTTGATCTCATCGAAGCTTGTAAACGCGTAGTACGCGTACGTCGCGTATATTTACGGATGCTGTGACGTAAACCTATGTTATATATAAATATATAAATATGTCATACCGATAGTTCCAGGACATTCCATTAAAACGTTGCGAAACAACGTTTTAAGGGTTGGGAATCCCCTATATACTGTTTTCGCCCCCGCAGGTGGCGGAGAGGGAGGAGGGTGGAGACAACATGCCTTGCCCCCCCGGACCCCCTCTTAAAAACGAACCTAACGTAACAGTCACAAACCTGCCTGAAACATATATGTGTTGTCCACATATATATGCCGCATCGTGTAACAGCAAAGGCCTGGAACTATCGGTAATTTGCCAACAAATTTCCAGGACGGTCCTGGAAGTATGCACTTGTCCTGGAACGATCGGTAATGTATCTCTATGTGTAAAAATCGGTCCTGGAACAATCGGTATGCCATATTTATATGCATATAGATAAATGATATAATTTAAATGAGGAGTAAGGGAAACAATGCAACATGACAAGCGAGATATGAGGCGCGAATCGGGCTAAAGACTGATTGATGGCCGCGCAGGACTCATCGAGCGAGTGTAAAAATTAAGTATATATATATAGCGAGTCGAGAGAACATAAGGTTATGTTACGCGATGTACGTAAACGGAATCTCGATGTCGGCGAAGAAGCTCTTTAGGAATACGTAAAAGCATGGCCTGAATCGTTTTGAAGTGACTCTCTTTTATGTATATATATATACTTAGAGAAATATGTAACTGTACGCACACACACACATATATATATATATATATATATATATATATATATGTATATATATATGTATGTATGTATAGTGTGTGTGTACAATGTGCGTATTTTATTAAGGTTTATTGTTACGATTACAATGATTGCCAACAAGTATTTATTGTTAGTTTATTATACAGTTAGGATTAGCGCCATCGTAGATTTTTCCGCACCGATCGATCTTGCCGCGGCGTAATTGCGACGGTGTTGTGTTATATTTTTTGTGTTTTTTTAGTGTGTTGTTCCGTTTGCCTTTTTTTTTCTTTTTTCCCCCCCCCTTTTTTTTCCTCCCCCCCCCCCCCCCCCCCCCCAATCAATCACCCTATATTTCAGCAGCGAGTTTCCGCTTCACATGACGCGGGATGCGATGAGATCGAAACAAAGGTTAGGAAGTGATTTCTATTCTAATGACTGTAGAGAGAACATGTCTCGACATCGGTAATAAATTATTGATTATTATATTGTCAATTACCTAACTGCGTTGTCGTGTTATCATTTATTTGGTGTTTCTTTAGTAATCCGTGACGATTTTACGTCACGTGTTTTTCGTTTTATTTATATATATATATGTGTGTGTGTGTTGTGTTATATTAATCGAACTTCCAGATGGTGGGATATTCAAGATTTTCGGGAATTTTTATTCTTCGAGCGGCAGCAAGTCCGAATTTCCGTGGATTTATATCGCAGTTATCAAAAATGGATTTGAAGGGATTCAAATGGATTCAAATGAATTTAATGCATTTCGATATATTTGTTTTTTTAATTTCGCATTTTTCGATTCAAATGTTTTCAAAATGATTAAAAAGTATTGTCTATGGATGGAAATATTTTTTTTATATAAAATTGGATTGAAATGCATTGGTATTTTGGATAAATTTGGATTTGAAAACATTCGAAATATACAAAGTAAGGATTCGAAAATGATGAAATGAAAGAATGCTCATATATTCCAATCCATTTTGGATTGCTGGTATCCAACTGAATTATCCAATAATCGAAAATGGTTTGAAATAGATTCAGAATTAAATGCATTTTAATAAATTCTTTAAAAATTTACTGAAAATTTAAAAGTTTTGACAGCATATTCACATTCATTTACATCGAAAAATCGTAAATCGTTAAAATTGAATTGGGATGTATATAAATGTATTGAAACGAATTAAATTCTGAATCCATTTAAATCTATTTTCAATTACTTTGAATCCTTATTTTGTCGATTTCGAATATTTCAAATTCAAAAACAATTTATCTAAAATATGAATGCATTTTAATCCAATTTTATTAAAAAAAAAAAATATTTCGTTTAAAAGTTTGTAAAGTAGAGAATCATTCTCAATCATTTTTAAAATACTTGAATCAATTATTATTCAAGTGGAATTTATTAATTCATTCTAATCCTTCTTCATTCGCTGGATATAATTTCATACTTTTTATCATTTGTGCTTTTCTATTCGTCCGAATATTAGTATGATATTATTAATGAGTGAATAAAAATTGAGTGGAACGAATTATTCATATAATATATGTATATATATTGCAACCATATTCAATTTGGACCAATTCGACAAACGGAATTTAATTATTATTTAAATCCAATCATGAGATTCAATGGAATTGAATATTTTATACAAAAGAAGTCTATTCCTTGGAAATCTATTCAGAAAATGTAATAAATAGGTAATCTAATATGATTATTCTTTTTAATCCTGTCTTATTCCAATTCAAGTATTAACTCCAATTGGATTTGATTACGATTACATGAAGGGTCCTTAAAGCTGTGGTTCAGATACGAATTCGAAAGTAGAACTTCATGCTGACATTACACAGAGAAAAGCAGTTCAAAATATTTATTTTCGTTAATACGTTTTAATCCATGTTCGTTTTCTTCGACGTTAATCATCATTATTTGGTACAGGATGTTTAGATTTAATATTAATTTTCATTATTTTCAATATTTTTATTTATTTTCTTATTGATTTTATTGATGATTTATGCGATAGTTGGTTTATTCCTTCATTTTTTCTGTGTTTTTTGATTTGTCAATCTGTGCTTTTTTTGTATTAAACGAAAGATGAAATTTGTAAAGGTCGACTTTTGAAAATATTGAAAAAGGAGTTTTCCTGGGATCTGAAGCGATTATGGAGATTCAAGACTATACAGGTGCAACGCAGGAGGTAAATAAACTATTGAAAAGCAAAATCATTTCTTGACAGTTTTCTGATCGTTTTTCCGGGATTTTCCGATGATATATAATTTTTCCTCATTGCCATTTTTGTATAATATCGTCTTTTATCAACTTTTGTCAACGTTGATACTGAAACAACAACAAAAATAGATTTAAATTGGCAAATGAAAAATAAGAGGTCATTTAATAGTGTCCTAATAGTTTGCCAATGGTCGTGAAATTACCTTTTTGAATCTTGTAAAGGCGTAATTTTGTTACTTGTCAATTATAAAAATTGATCATTTTTGTCAAGTCGTTTATTCTTCACTTTTTGCTCTTTTGATCAATCAGCCATTTTGAATTCAAGAACCCAGTCGATCACAATATAACAATTATATAACAATTACGTAACAAATATATCAGGGTTATTTCTTACGTAGAAGTTACATTACTGTAACATATAATTGTTACACTATTTATTAGTTGACTTTATATATTTTATGCAATATACATATATATATATATTTATATCTTTTTTTCCACTTCCTTTGAAATCTATATTACAAAAAATGCTAATAAAAGGTTATAAAAAATGTCTATTATTTGTAATAATTTTTCATTCCAATTAATTCGAATTGGATTCGATTAGGATATTTTTAAAAGTCCTAAAAAACGCAATGGATTCGAACGAATTGTGTAAAGTCAATACACACTTATATGTAAGTAAACCAAAAATTCCAATATGATTTTAAAATATTCGCGAAATTTCTTTAAAAAGCACAAATGTCTTGACTACTTATAGGTATATATAGAAGGTAAGTGGTTGAAAAAAATTGTCGGCGAAGAAACACAATTATTTATTCACATCATTCTTAAACTTAAGACGCCATATTTAATTTTCTAAGCATCGCATGTGAATTCTGACAATGAGAGCCAGAAAAATCACAAAACTATACATTAGAAATTGTGACTAATTATTTTTTTCCAAAGTATTAACATTGAAACAAGTGTCGATGGGCGTTAATAGGTTAAAATAATTTGTAATCAATTTGAAAATGAAATTCAAATTAGTATACTTGATTGAAATTTGTATATATATATTAACTAGTCACTCTTTTACAAAGTGGCTCATTTATCAATTTTTAAGAGTAAAACACCACACCATGAAATTTAAAGAGATATATTTATAATAAATGCAATTAATTATAAATATAATTATAAATCATTACCAATATAGGATTTCATTACTTTAAATTGACGCATTATAAGAGTCTTCTGTATATCATCCCTTCGAATTACTTTCTGACATTTCTTCAAGTGAATTTTTTCACTCTATTTTTGTCTCACTCGAAGAATTTACCCTCCAGAAAGAGTATGTTACTCTTAAGGAGTATAAAAAGTCCCTCTTTCAAAAAAGTTTATTAATTTTCACTCTTGCTGAGTGAAATATATCACTCCAAGCTCCAAGAAATTTATAGAATGCAGTGGAAATTTCCTCGAAACAATATAAGGCTAGATTATTTCATAACGTTATAGACAGAAAATACGCCCAACATACCAAAATTTATACCGACGGCTCTATTATCAATGAAGTTCCATGATGTGCCATAGTATACGACAACATAAAACTCACTTATAAGCTACTCAAGGAGTTCACAATTCTGTCTATCGTCTTGTGAGGCTTTTGCTATTGAACAGGACATCGTGGAGACATCCAATATAGATGCCGCAGTAATTTTCACTGATTCGAAATCTACACTAGACGCACTACTCAACTTCAGTGATGGCAATGAAGCAATTCAAATTGTAAGAGAGACGATTATTAGAATGGGTGAAAAAGTGGTACTAACCTGGGTGCCCTCTCATCAAGGAATTAAGGGTAACGAGGAAGCTGACGCAGCAGCGAAATTGGCACATGTAAAGAACAATGATACAAGCCTGATATCGATTAGAAGGCAAGAACTTAAGCACGCCATATTTCAAACTATTTTTAAGAAATGGCATGAGGAATGGTCAATTGACAGATCGTCAAAACTGCATAAGATCCGAGACAACGTCTTCCAAAAGCGACCTGATCTAGAAAACAGAAAGGAGCAAACTACGCTGACAAGATTAAGGATTGACTACTCAAATGTAACACATTGCTATCTCTTCGACCACACTCCTAAGCCAGTGTGCCCTTCATGCGAAGTACATATATCGACTGAACATTTGTACACCTGCC
>JAPYZR010004255.1:0-25986 GCA_030522945.1 Trichopria nigra | reverse complement strand
GAGCCCAAACTTTGAAAAAAAGTTTCAATATTTTTTTATTTATATTTTTATTGTTGAAAAGCTCTGTCGGTAACTGTTCTACTTTAGAACCACCTTAAGAAAGATTTGCTAAATGAACTTGTATTCTTGCGACGATAACTGAAATCGAATAAAAATTTATTCGACATTATAATTTTAATGTTTTTTTAAAGAAGAAAAGAACTTTAATTTATAATTTATGCATAACATTCGTATATAATACGGTGAAAGCAATAACGTAACTAGAGAGAAAAAATAAATAAATATATAAAAACTGCACTTACCGTCATAATTCAGTTGACTTAAAAACAGTAATTACTCCCCCCAGGTCCAATGTATAAGTGAAGTTGACGAGACATTGTATCATAATATGCTTTTAAAAATAAACAAAATAGAAATATTCGTTATGCATAATTATAACGTAAGGAGTGACGCAAATGTTGATGAAACGTACAAAAAAAAAAGAGGAATTGCAAAGTGCCAAAACGGAGTGAAGGATTCTCGAAGAAACAAATACAATGTCAAATGTTTAACATTACTTTTATTAATCATTATCGATATATAATATGCATTACTGTACGTACGTAGTATTCGACAATAGCGATTGTTATGAATTATCTACAGTCGTGTTTCTGTGTGTTTATTCCCTAGATATATCGTACCATATCCGAATCGCTCGGATTCGGCGCCTCATTCCACTTTCTGCCACCGATACTTCGTTCACCGATCATCGATATAATAAATAAATCATTACCCTATATAAAACATTCAGCTTCTTTTGTCATCGCCGTTTGTCGCATTTTTATATACAAAGTGTAAAAAGAGAAAAGGGATCGCATTAAATAAAATACTCGTCAGCCTTATCGATTCAATGCGCTTGCGAATTGGGCCTCGAGGCGCAGCGCCGGAATTTCCTTTGGATCGCAGTTCTCCCTGGCTGGTGTCTCGATTTTCCTTTCTTTCGTGATATGGTTTCTAATTTTTTTTTTTCTTTTTTTCTTTTTTTTTTTGATTTCACACACGAGCCACAAATTCCATCAATATTGCGCTTCCAATATGAATACAAAATGTTCAACGCACCATGTTCCTCTCATCGCGATATAGTTCTTTTCGTGACATTAAAATATAATGTTTCTTTAAACTCGTTCGCTTCGGCAAGTACATATGTATATTATCGTTAAGAAAACCATAAGTGTCGACTTTATAAAAAGGTCAATGCATACAGTCATCGTAGGCAGTTAGTTAGAATCTATCACGTAGTGTGCGGTATCGAAATAATATGTAAAAAGTGTAGTTGATACCTACATTTTGAATAAGGGACCGAGCAACTCGTCGTTTAATCAACTTTCTACAAAATAGATAACATAGTTCGGAAAATGGTACATTAGGAAGGCAAACCTCGAGTTTTCAACGGCGATTGTTAAATCGATTTACAAAAATGATCCTTCAATAATAATGGCCGCCGCATTCGCGCTCGCAAGTTTTCCTACCCAGGGGCCAAAACAGAGGCCCTCGTTTTTCGTCGGATGAAAAACTGCTGAATACATCAGCTACGAAACAACGAGCTTATGGTATACGGATATTCGATATTTTAAACGTTAGTAGGATCAGTCGTGTACGTATCAGCCCTTTATTTCGTTCATTGCTGAGTGTGTGTTTCTTGGCATAACGATGCGATGCGAAATCGATCGGTGCTAAGCTACTGAACAAACCTTCGCAAAAAGTGAACGCCGATTTTAAGGTTAGGGCAGGCTTCTCGCAGACCTAACCTACAAATTTCTCGCGTTCACTTGCGCAAAGTGCAATCGTTGTTTCGCAATCGCTTCGTCGTGCGAAAAACTCTTTTACGCCTTGTGCCGTGTTATAATGAGTCCGTAAGTGTGCGTGACCTAAATGTACCTGTACACGCAAGGCTTCCTTCGCAAGAATTTAACACACAGCATATTTTACAAAAAAAGAAAAAAGAAAAAAAAAAAAAAAAATAATAATAATAATGAAAAAGAGCCTTTGTTCCAACAGTACGAGGATGAGAAATTATAAAAATAATACAATATTTTTATCCTCCTCATTGAAAGAAAGGCTCGAGGCTTATCATTATACAAACCCGCACTTCTTCGTTCCGCAAATTTTCATGCATGACTACCGAAACCACCTCCACGACTCTTCGCGGTGCCGAAGATTTTGACGATCATGCGTATTCCTACTTCCTTTGAAGGAGTTATAGTCTTATTAAAGAGTCGAAAATCTGGCAGTAGTGGATTTCTCGATTCTCGCATAGCGAATCTTTTTAAAGTAATTCGTACCAAGACTCGATCGCCGGTCCTTTACACTTCCTCCTTTTGGATGGACTGTTAAAGGTAAAGCGATTCTCGCCTCTTGCATCATTCACGCATATTTATTTCTCGTTTCGCTCAGTAAACAACCTCGTGCACCTAGACATTTATCTTGGATAAATCTTTCACTTTTGACATTGTTTTTTTCCCCTACATTTCACGTCTTTACAACTTATTACAGTTACGGCTAACTTAATCTCGAAAGGTGTGCTTTTTTTTACTTCTTTCCGAGAGTGCTATACAGACTACTAATGTTCCTTATCGAGAGAAAAAAAATAAAATATATTTATAATATCACGTAAAAAATTTCTTAATTAACGAAAAAATAAAACGATCTCGGTGCGTGCATCTAAATACGACGGTAACTACGAGCGTAGAACTGCCAGAGTGTCGCGTCGTTTCAGAGATTCGGACCTACGGCAGTATTTTAACGTCATGGCTACGGATGCGCTCGAAGATATTTCTACGACGAGTAAACGCTTCGCTAGCTAGTATTCGTTACTGTGAGCGCGACGATCGCCGATCACCTTTACCTAGCACGAATAAATCAACAACACTGAATTTGAGCGGTTACATATGGCTTCCAAATTACCTAGCTATTATCGCTACGGAGCGACGCCCGTTTCCAGTCTGCTTCGAAGACCATCAGCGAGAATCTGCCTCGGCTACGTTCTCTAGCGGCGTGGTGATCACTAACCGCGAGCGGTGACGAGCTTTGCGAACACAACATATCTCGGAATGAAGCTTTTGAAGCTGCAAACTTTCAAAAGCAATGTCATTTTGCACAACCACCCATCTACAACGATTCTTCGTTAGTCGCATATTAGACGATGTATAGTCGACGAATGGTGCGATAACAGAAACTACGTACATATGTATTTCGTTTACTTGCAATCATGGAAGAATACGGGCGAGGTCTATATACTATGAATTTATATATATTTGTGTGTGTGTATATATATTTATGTGTGTGTGTGTGTTTACACTGTACAACGACTCTACTGGTTTAGGTCAGTGCAGCACTCAGTGCTACGATTTTACCGAGTCGGCTCGTTCGGCTCTGACGCTTCGTGCTAGTAGGACGCAAATAAAGCATAAAAATGCACCACTTTTGAACGCGTTCTGAAGGTCGTCATCTCGGCGCTTAACTCGTATATATTCACATTCTCACGTAACTGTCGGGAGCAATTCAACGCTCGACTGCTCGATTTCGCAAGAGTCGAAAATTACTTTGCTACTACAAACCGTATATATATATATATTACTTGATCATGTAGAAATTAATAACTAATGACTAAATTCCGAAAACCGGCGCTGTACAATATGTATACAAAAACCATCTGATATGATTATACACCTTAATGCGTATCGCTAACGTTTAGTTTCGTAAGTGTTTCGCAGGAAATGGAACGAAAATTGCCGAAGAAACACCATAGCGATTTTGAGGTTACCCAGAAATACACCACCGTTAAGAGAAAGAATCACGCTCAAGTCACGCTTTCATTGGAGCGAAGCGTCACTTAAGCGCGTGCCGCGAGTGACATTCAAAAGTTTGAATTTGGACATTTGTACATTTCGATTTTTACCACACAGCAACGATTCGACCGTTGATTTAACGAAATGCATATTATCGATTCATCGAAATCTCAAAATCGCGTATGAAGGTTTCCGAAAACGTCGCGGCGGCAGAGTCCGTACCATTTTCCTTTCTCGACTACTTCGAATAGGTCGTTTTGGAAGAAACGTGCCATTTCTCCGCTTCCTCTTTTCTTGCTACGATGACCGCACTCGCAAAAGATTTAGGAACGTTTATATCGAAAATAATATGTATCCTTTGTCGGCGACGTGGCAGTGAGAAATGTACAGGGGAAAATATTTCGCCACGTCTTTCCAGTCAACGGCGATTCGAGTCCCTTATTCGGTTCATCGCGCTCTTCGGGACTTCCCGATAATGAGTCTCCGAACCCTTTCCCGACTTGATTTCGAGAAACTTTATCACTTTTCACGACTTGTCCATCCGAATATCGCGATATTCAGGGGCAGTTGCTGGCAGTGGACTCGAGCAAGTCTTCTTCGCCGACCTGACGGCGAACTCGCCTCCCGATCGTCTATTTACAATGAGCACACGTCTCGTTCTTTGACTGCCGTTTCAGGTCGACAACTTAACTTTGATGGCGGTAACGCCAGGTTTGGCTCAAGGATTTAACTTTCGCGCGAATCGCTCAAACGCGCCGTTTCGGCAGGATTTGGCGCGTTCGCGCCCGTCATGAATAGGCTGTTCAGCTTGTTGTAGCGCTGGCTGCCGGAACTGCTTATCGAGTTAGATGCCGAAGAATTGTGTTGCGGGTATACTCCGGCCCGTGTGAAGCTAGGCACTTTATCTGAAACACGATTAAACAATTTTACTGTAGACTCAGTTGGTCGTTGACTGTACGATGATACACCGATAGTACAGTAGACAGTTACACACCACAAATGAAATATACATATAAAGACTATATAAATTGATCAAGTATGCGATTTTCGTGAATTTTCAAGCGATGAAATATATGTCTGTTTTCAATAACGAAGCCCCTTATATATAACTGCGATACTTAACATATATTACATTCTTTTGTTCCTTTAATCTGAAAAATCTCCAAGCGTACGTGCGTGTTTCAAGCGACTAATCTTACCTTTACTTCGATTGTGCCAGAGCCTGTCTTGCGAGTTGGCTGTCGGGCACGATCTCTGGGGAATGGAAGAGTAGTTACTGTCGGTACTGTAGGTCGGCGAGGACGATCGGTTCCTCCGTCTCGGACTCCTGTTGTTCCTATTCCTCGAGTTGCCACGCGTGTGCGCGCAGGCCGGCGCGAACTGATTATTGTACTCCATCGTGTCGGCATAGAGGCAACTTGACTCGGAGCACGAGCAGCACATGTCCGAATGGGTGTTGGAGTCGCAGGACTTGCGGTCCCACTCGTCGTTGTCCGGCTGATAGAGATTGTCGTTGCGGAATATGTCGCTGTTGTGACGGAAAGTGTCTTCGTTGATCGTTGGGTGATTGCCCATATTGTTCGACCGACTGAACGGATCCGGATTCCTTAAATCGTCGTTTAAGCTTCCGTTCTGATGGCCGTAGATCAGGGAACCGCTCTCGTACTCGTTCTCCTTTTGTTCAATATAAAATAAAAAGTTGTAATAAGCATGCATAACTGAAAAGTGCCGTAAACTTAAAATTACATTCAATTAAACCAAGAGTACACTTATGTGTTTCTTCTTTTGAATCGAGCTTCTCGACAAAATGATCTTGTCACTCGAACCGTTTTGAACAAAATACCAGAGATTATATTTCATCGCTATTAGTTTCTATCTGACGGATCTATCGTATCCCTGTCTCCATAATTTTCATCCTTACGAAAAGTTGCAAAATCTAACATCACTACGAAAGCTAACGACGTTAACGGACACACCGACACTAACGACTATACTGCTAATTAGTTGTAACTTCTACAAGATACGTTACCTGATTCTTGTAAACGTCGTAGTGATTGAAGGCCTGCGGAAAGCCGGGCACCGGGGGAGGATTCGTTTGCGGAGGCAGCGTCGTGTAACGTCCCTGCTGATGTCCCATTCCTTCGTGATTCACTTGTCCGTTCCACGGTGTCGGCGACGAGGAAAATCCAGCGCCGACCCTGACCGGCGGAGTCGGAGGACTCTGCGACTTCATCGATCCCACGTCTAAATCATTTTGAGCGCTCCTCTTTCCCAAATGCGGACTGAATGCTGCATTTTGCTGCTGCATTCTGGCGCTCAGCGAATTCCCGCTCGGCGGCGGATGCTCCGGGGGCGGTGGTAACATTTCGCACCAATTCGGTATGCTCTGCTGGTTCTGTTGCTGACTTTCGTTCTGGGGTATCCTGAACGGCGGTCTTCGCTGCATCTCTATATTCTCATCCGTGTAAACGCTACTCGCGTTATCGCTGCTCGGGGACATTGTCGACTTATTGTGGTCTTGCGTGGACTCTAGACTCGAATAGTCAGGTTTGACGCAGGAGTCGCTAGAGTTGGATTTTTGGCCGCTGGTTTCCATCGAGTCCGGACTCCTATTATTGACGCATAGAGTTGTGGTGGCGTAAGGCTCCGGAGGCGCCGACGGCTTTCTGGTATTGTAAAACGTGGTCAGATTGACTTCGGCGTATTCCGAACCAGCCATGCTAACGATTCCCGGCGCAATCATGTGATTGTTGAGAAGTTTCGTTTCGCAGTCTTTGTCGGAATTCTGCAGAGTGTTGGTCGGCCTCCATCCTCGCTCCAGCCACAGGGTGTCCTTGTTCAGTTGACAGATGTCATTGGCAGTTCCAACTGGCACGCTGAGGTGACCCAGTTGCTTATTCATCGCTTGCCGTCGCTTCACGTACAAAATGCCGAGCAAAACAGCGATCACGCTGAAGATCATGGTGATCATGACGATGAGGAACCAGGTTTCGCGGACAACCGAGTTGTCCCCGTTTCCTGGGTCGGATCGTGGAGGGTTTTGAGAAAGCTGACCGGGATCCATATTCAACAAAGTTGGAGTCGAATAAACACCGGTGCCGGCGCGTGTCTGGCCGGCAACCCGGGCGGTGTAAAGGCCGCCGGTAGTTAAACTATTGATGATCACAGAAGTCGTTGAAGCGTTTAGCGACATTTGCCCCAAAATCTTGTTGCTGCTATTGCTTTTTATTTGGATCTGAAACGTTTTTTTTTTAGAAAATGTAGATTTATTACGTGTTATTTTTAGGTCATAGGAATTGGCATTACAAATAGATTCGTCTTTTATTCTGACAACGATGTAAATGCGTACCTTGTAACCGGTGAGTTGGCCGTTATGCGTCGCCTTCGGTGGAGGAGACCAGCGCACAAAAGCAGACGTCGAGTTGATCATTCCAACGTGAACATTATCCGGTGGACTGCTAGGAACGTCTTCCATACTCATCGCGACTTTGACGTTACTGGGTCTACCTTCTATAGTTTTGTAAAAAGGTACGAGGAAAAACTCGTAGCGTTTGTACTTTTTCAGATTCGTCAAGACGTAACTCGTTGCTCCAGCATTCAGCATCGTCACCATTTGGTATTCCGGAGGTTTATCCGACATCTCGCGATATCGTATGTATAGACCTTCAACCAGGTCGGCTGCGCCTTTTATCTAAAAATGCACATTTCATTAATTAACCTTTAGATACCTCAATATACATCACGTATACGTACACTTCACAGCTGTATACACGGTTGTTCAATATTAATATTCTTTTTATTAAATTGTGCCCCGAAAGAAAGGAGAAATTTAATAAAAGAGTCCAAAAAAAATCCGATCAATCGTATTGCATATTTTAATCTGAACCAACCAGTAGCGAAAACTACTCAATATAAAAACAGTATGCATATGCAATGACTTATTGAATTTCTTTTATCGTTCAAAAAATTTATATTGCGATTTTCCCAGCAGTACGTGATCAATTTCTGAAACTTTATTAATCGCTAGTGCAAACCTAATCAGCATAATGAATTTACAGTCGATTGATTCGACATTTTTAGTGATTTTTACTGTGTCGAGGGAATTTATTGAATGAAAATCAAATCGATACTTACGTCCCATATTATTTTCACACTAGTGCTACTTAAGGGAATAACCTCCCTCAGGTGTAAAATTTCGCTATTAAGGCGATCTCGAGCTCGAATCAATTCAGTTTGCGGTACCGTGTGTTGATCGATGCTCATGGTGTGGGCGACATCCGACAGTGGTCCTGGTAGCGATAAACCATGCCCATTTTCCGCTCGAACTAGGAAAACGTAGTTGGTATCGGGCTTCAGGTTTATTACCTAAACAAAAATTAATGATAAGGTTTTTAGTTATACATAAATTTCCACAAAAGTGTACACGCCTTTTTTTATAAATGATATACTTAATCAGAAACTTACAGTATAAGTATCCTCGGTAATCCCAGTGGCAGCAATGACCCAACCAGTGTTCAAGTTGCTACTAAAGTATTCGACGTTGTATCCAATGATTTTACTCTGGCCTTCGTGGCCAGGACTCCACGTCAAGGTGACCGAGTTACTCGTCGTATTAACGATTCTCGGCTTACTGGGATTCTGCGGTAAGGCTGATATGTCGGGAGTACGATGAAGAGTTGTGGTCGAGCTAACTGTCAATGCTGCGGACCAGGATGTGTTTCCCGACTCCGAAGACGCGATGCAGGTATAAAGCCCCGAGTCTGATTTCTGAAGTTCATCGATGAATAACGAGCCATTATTGGCCATAGTGATGCGCGAGCCCAATTGTATAAGTGCTCCGTCTTTGTGCCAGTGGACTTTGGGGATTGGGGTGCCGACAGCTCGACAGGGCAGTGTTGCTACACTCTTCAGTGGCAGCGTCTGGTTTGCTGGTCCCAGTTCAATTATTGGAGGTGGCACTTCTTCAATCGATGTCACCTGATCGAAGTTGGAATTTCATTATTAAAATTGTTGTAATACCATTACTTAAACAAAGATTTTTATCAAGTTCTCGATGAATCGCGAAAGAAAGTAAATGAAAAACTTTAGGTACACATGAAACAGTGAGTGTATCTACCTGAAGAAATACAGTAGCGGTTGTCGCACCAGCTTGGCTGATGGCGCTGCACACGTAATGACCTTCGTCTTTCCTAGCTGCCTCCTTGATATGTAAACTTCCATCTTCGGTGACGGTGTACCGATCCTGGTAAGTATGGCCAGGAAACATCAACTCTTGGGAACCTTCGCGGGTCCAAAATATCGATGGTTTCGGCGAGCCTCGTGCCGAACAGGCAAAAATCACGTCTGAACCTGTGTTTGCCGCTTCGTCCTTCGGGAAGTTTGAAAACACTGGGCGTGCTAAACGTAAGTAAATGAAAAATTATTGAACAAGGTGTATTTGAAATGTTTTTTTTTTACGTCTATTACAAAAAGATTCGTGCACGATTTTTATTAAGAAATGAATAATCGACTCTCGAAATTTTACTCACAGTGTACAGTGAGTGTGGCACTTGCAGAAATGGCCCCGACGCCATTTTCAGCGTCGCAGATGTAAGTGCCCTGATCCTGAGGAGTGACCCTTTCGATTCGTAGGCTTTTGTCGTCTAAAATATGTCCACGGCCAATCGGCATTTTGCCGTCATTTCGTCGCCAGAGTATTTCAGGTGGCGGATCGCCGCCGACGCGACAAGCGAATTCTGCCGTTTGATCGACCAGGATCGTTTGATTGGCCGGCTTTTCCAAGAAGAATGGTTTCACTGCAATCAAAATATTCTTTAATTACCCTGTCTCGAAATCCTATAATCTTCTAAAAATTTAAATTTGCAAATTTATCACAATCATTTATTGGTTTTCCATAAAAAAAAAAGAAAGTCCTTCAATATTTACAAGATATTAAAATTATTTACCATGAACTGTCAGTGTAGCGGTTGCTGATTCTCTCACGCCAACCATATTCGATGCGACGCATTGGTACTTTCCTTGATCAGCTTGTCTCACATCAGAAATCATCAGGTTACCGCCATCCACCAATGACATTCTGCAATGAAAATCGTACCTTTGGTTTTCCTTCCTTCTATTTCTCTTAAACATTTAATTTAGCACAGCAAACGTTACGTAATGAGAAATGCTCGTGTATTTTCAATTTTTTGTATCTTTATATGATATTTAGAAATATACTGTTAGTATAGACCTCCAATTGTTATTTTGTTTTTTATATATACGTAATGTGTGTTAAAATGTGCAAGCTGATGAAAAGTGCTCGTAAATACACAGGCAGGAGGAAGGAAGGGAGAATTCGTCTATGTCGATACTTTGCGCCGGAAAGTCGTAATTGCAAAACGATCTTAAACTTGCGTCCTTTCAGCATAATATTACAATTTATGGTCGCGCGCGCCACTCTTTCAGATTAGTTTCGAAAACTAAATTAGGATTCGAGATTGAATCTCGCTCTCGCAGCATTCGGAGGGTATTCACGCCGGCCCTATACGCGTAGATTACAGGAAATTCCGGAAGTCGGGTCGCGGTTGGAAGTCGAAAACAGCGGAATCGATAGCTCCTCGATTGTGTCCTCTAATTTATAGTACCAATTAATTTCAACGGCGGTTCTCGAATCCCCTCCGGACTCCGGGGCCGAAGGAAGTCCCGGTTGTAGCCGCGCGTCGGATTTCATTTCTATTAGTGGCTCTAATTTATTGCAGCCTATTCAGTCAACGGTCCGCTGGCGATGGTAATCGATCAAAAGCGAGGAAAAAGGCTCCGCGAGACCCGCCGAGGCCCGGACAAAAATTCGAATGGATAATTAAAATATGAAAAACGATCGTTCACGACTAATTGCTTTTATATCGAAAGCAACCGCGGGCTCGCCGAGAAAAATACGCCCGGAAAATAATGCAAAAAAAGTCGCTTTATATATAGATCCGATGTTTTCTGACGAATTCCCGATTCACTATTTAATCGAGATTCTATCGTTATATGCTCGCGTATGCGATTTTTAATTTTTCATTATGAAACGTTGATAAATAATATATATTCGATAATTCTCTACTGTTATCCTACTAATTAATTGCATTGACAATTTTCAGCAATATTATGAATATTTTTGATGATAATCTGATGTAACATTGAGACTTGAAGTTTCAACATTCAATGATGATGTATCACAAATGTTCAAGATTCGTTATCAAACATCAAATGATAGATGTGAATGATGAAGTTGAATCTTCTCATTGAATCTTAAATATTGCCTTTCGCAACTTGTGGAGTAAAAACTGAAACCTATCGAAGAATAGCACAAACATTCAATAATGAACAATAAGCCGAAACAAAGCCGTGACAGTCGATCACTTAAAATTGAATTGGATCGTCGTCAAACGTCAGTCGGATATTAACGCCGTCGCACATTAAATCAGGTAATGCATCAATGCAGGAGGAGGATGATCATAAATATGGATGAAATTGTTGCTGCTCTTGTCATATAATTTCAGCGGATAAGAAGAGAAGAGGCAAACGATGCGCGAGATCCCTTTCAAACAGACGATAGACTAATAGAGGGAACTTTGCTCCCGTGAATGGAACCTGTTGGCAAATTAAACGGACAGCCACTCAGTGAACAAGGGGAAACTCCGTCGCTTCTCCTTTTCATCTTTCATATGCCTGACCGTGGGGCGGAAATCGAAACTTCAGAAAGCCCGGAAATCGGCTCTCGTCGAATTTCACATTTTCCATATATCGGAACACGATGCTTTTGAGGTGATGGTGAGAACTATTTTTAATATTTCATCAAGATTGTTGGTACTCGTCGGATATTGAAAGTTTAACGATTACGTTGGTTAGCAAAATAGCTGTCAACGCGTCAGTATAATCAACGTTTCAAATTTTGTCTATAATATTATGCCAACGAGTTTCCTCGTATTCTCAAGTATTGTTTCTCGAACTTCCAAGCTTTTTTTTTTATGAAGAACACCAGAACGAAGGTGCATTCAGTCTTCGCGTATCTACATATGCGTGTGTGTGTGTGAATTCGAATGTAACGAGCTCGTCTCTTTCTCCGCGGTAGTCCACGAAGATATAACGCCGCGACAAGAATAATGGGAACATCCTTTAGCGTCATTCTCATGTAAATCAGCCCTAGATTAGAGGCAGTGCTCCAGAACCTCCGGATTATTTATTCATTGGTCCCCGGCTGTTCGGTTCGTCACGCGTGTCCTATAATACGCCTCGGCAACGATCTTAAGACGAATTTGCGATTGTTTGCAGCTAATTTCGTTACCTAACAAATCTATCGAAATATTTCCTTTAATGCGATACGCGATGCAAAATGCAAAATAACAACGAGTTTCGTGTAATGTACGTCGTATGAATGTTTGACCACGCGCACTTGTATAGTCAATCGTTTGCCTATCATCTGATGAAACAAATAGGATATATCCAGTATACGTATATATAAAAATATATGCTGACGTTTTATTTATTGCGCTGTTATGTCGCGAGAGTGATTCAGTTGTCAAAACAAACAAAAAATTGATACGAGCAACGGGGCGAGGCAGCGAGAGAAACCAAAATTGCCATTTGAGGTTTCGTCATAACATTTCTCTATACATTTTTTTTTTTTTTTTGTTATATTTTGTTATAAACAGATATTTTTTACGCACAAAATATTGTCCTATTACTTTTTAACATTGAATTATAAAGCTTAATCCTTTTTGTTTCAGTTCATTAATCTTCTGTCAAGGTTGTTAGATGAACCCCTGATCTTTTCTTATATTATATTCAATTTCTTATATATATAAAATGTAGTTACTTTTTTATTTCCTTTCATATAGTCTTACCCCAGAAATAGCCCTAGGGTGGTAAAGAAAGAAGAATATATTTTGCATAAAGAATACCGACTTGTTTACATCTTGTTGTTTACATTCTTACAGTAAACCGAGTAAACGAATAAAAATATAATAAAAATGTTGAAATTATTTTTTTAAGGTCGGTCATCCGTATTTTGCTTATTCTAAAACCTGAAACTAGATTATTCAGAAGTTTCTGGTGAAAAAAAAACTACTTTTTACCATTACCGCTCTAGCAATGACATACGTCGTTAACAAAACGCCCTAGGGCGACAAAGTAATTTTCAATAAAATTCTGGTAAAAAGTCCATTTTTCGCAGAAGCTTCTGAAAGGAATAATTGTTTCTCAATCAAACGTATATATGTATAGCATCGGAAATTCGTACACCCACAAACTGACGAATACTACCGTGATGTTCGGACGACGAGAGTCGGTCGTCGAACCACCGGATGTTCTTCTTGGTTTCGTGGGTGCGAACGCCAAACTTACCGCTTATTGGTTTCGAGGTCTATAACGTGTCCATTCTTCTTCCACTGGAGGATCGGCTCCGGATGGCCCCGCGGCGGTCCGCACTCGAGCAGCGCCGTCTCACCGGAGGCGACTCTCGTGTTCTGCGGCTCGGTCCGAAACTCGTCCCTCAGAACTGCAACAATCGAGATACGCGAAACTGGTTATACCAAGGCGCCAATTAACTTTGCGACCGAAACTTGGCGACGATCGCGCCCAACGCCAACAGTGCTGCGCGGAAAAGGCTTGTGGGGAAGAACGTAGAGCGAGATAAGATCGTAGCTGTCGCTACCGCGGATTGCACCCGTGAGAAAGATGCGGGGGGAAGTGCATCTCGCCTTAAAATTGTAGTACCGACTGAGTTTCCTGAGTTCGTAAACGTTTAAGCTCGGAAACAGGTTCGGGAGTTCCGTTACAGCAACTTATTTCCAACGAATTTTCTTATTTAAATTATATAACTGAGACATTATCATCAGGTGCCTTATATTCGTGTTACAGATAAACTGCTATATATATACATATATGTTCGAAACCACTACGCAGGAAATGTTATTAATTCTAAGCGCATTGCCCTTAGGTTCAGGATTGACCATTAAATTTATACTTTATAGTTTCTTGAAGATATGACATCTATTATAATATAGCCAGTTCATTTTTTCTATAGTTTTTTCCGTGAAATCTTATGCGGGAAGTAAGTAGCTTTATAGGGTAGTAACGAACATCGTCGCGCGAAGGTGCGAAAAGTTATGAAATGTAACTGTATAATATGTACAATTGAATGGAATAATATAAAGTCGCATAAACTTGTAATCAAATCTTTAGATTTTTATAAAAATTAAAACATTTTGAAGTTTATGCAACCTATATTAGAATAATATAAGAATTAGCACTAGACGTCCATGATTCATCCAATTTTCGTTCATTTTTCCACGTCCAGACTCACGGATACATCAGACGATCATGTACCTCCAGTTTTTGTCAATTAGAAAACCTATTGTCAATGTAGAGTCCACGACTGCATTTTCTCTTTCCAACATCGTCAGCCAATCATTCAACAAAAAAGAACTCAAGAAAGTGCCCGACGCCATTTCTCGGCGATAATCGAAGGCGCGACATCGGCATCCCGGAAAATCGTTGGCGGATATCGAGTGGTTGTTCGGTAGGTAGCGAAGCGAGCGATTTCGACGTAAATCGATTGTAACGCCATTCCTCAGCGTGCTCCCATTCAGGAGGTCCTGGAGGGTCGCCCTCGATTTTCTCCTTCCTTCCTTCCCGCCCGTATATATTCTTCGTCGTCGATCGCGCCTCGGAATTCCCGTTTCACCCTATAGCGATCGCGATTTCTCCCTCCGCCCCTTTTGTCGCGCTCGCGTTTATCGCCGGTTCGCGCGCTACGTGCGCTATTACCATTTATCACGCGAGCGGACCCGGCCCATTTCGGGGACGCGAATGTGAAAGGGAATCTCTCGACGGACGAAGAAAGGCGGAAAGAATCGGCCAGGAAATGAAGAAACGGGAGGTTCCCTTCTATCTAGGGGGGTGTGGATTTACGCCGCTCTCCGAACTTAAAGGGTTGTATTTCTGTCGAGCACGGGTCGCCTTACCGAATATGATGAAATTTAACGAAAGTGGAATCATGTGTTAGAATACTTGATCTTGGTGGCTTGGTGACTTGGTTATTTCTTTCAAACAATTGGTTAAAAATTACGATAATGCATTGCGATTTCATCCATTACGTCAATTCCTGATGTATACCGGTCATTTATGCTAAATCTTAAATCACAGTGCGATATTTTTCGTCCTTATCACGATTTCACGCACGACTTGCGCGAATACTCATTAAAATAATTGGCAGCCTTAAGGAGAGTTTTGCGGACGAAACGTTCCGAGGCGCAAACATTGACTTTGTTCCCGCGGATCCAACGGAGGCATGAAAGAAACAATAATATCAGGGAATTGAATCGTCCCTCGGCGTTATCTCGAAATTGATTATCCTACGAATAGGCTTGGATCATTAATATGATCCTTGATTCGCTCCGCACAAAGACGTGACTCTAGCGCGAAACGGGACTCTAAGATCCAATTTCCAAATGAAAGGGCCATTGTACTTTGGAGACGATAGGGACATATATATAAGAGAGAAATCCAAAGACCACTTTTCCTGATTTTCTCTTTATTCCCCCAGCAATCAAATAAGACTTTTATTAATTGGTTACCATCATTTTTTTCTCTGCTGCCCAGTGGACTAAGAATTTTCCTGTAATTTTTTTGAAACGAACCACTTCGCGAATGTCAAATGGAAAATTTGATGATGAAAACGTTGCGTATATATAACGTCGTCAGTTTATTGCATTTGGATCGACGCTTTCAGTGCTTTCCATTCTTTCTCGAGAAACGCCTCTTCATCAAACGTAAAGACAGAATCATCTGAAATTCTGTGCGGCTCCGGTCGCTTTCGCGAAATCCAATTGTCCGCGCAACCCTTCGATTTCAAGCTCGTTCCTCTCCCCTATAAATAATTAGGGGAGACGCGGATAATGCACCGAAACTAGTGCACCACAAAGGGGGAGATCGGTAAGAGCATCAACCATAAACCGAAAGGAAAGTTAAAAGAACTTCGTTAAAGGAAAGTTGGGGAATGCGCAATACCCTTGGGAGTTGCCAGGCGATTCGGGCAGTCGCTTTCATTACTTCCTGTTTTGTCACCGCTCTTTGTTTGCGGGGGTCCGGGAAACATTTGCTAAATGCTCGGCTTCGAAATTGTTGACCTTCTTCCGCCTTCCATTGTTTACTCCAACGTTTTGCGAAGGGTAAATAGTTGTAAAATTATGAAACTTTTTGCTTTACTTCGAGTACTTTGTCTTAAATTCATCTTTAAGATCTGGCCGAAACTTTGGACAAAGAGGATTCATTGCGGATCCTCTTAACTTTAAGCAACAAATTTACCATTATTCGCCGTTGCTCATATCTCATGCAACTTGAGCTTCAGTTTCGAAAGGGCGCCAACAAGAAAGGTTTTCGGTTAAAATAAAAACATTCAAAACGTCATACAAACGCAAGTAATTGTTTTCATTCCCATTTCATTACACATTTATTCTATGACTTTATCTATATATATGTATGTAATTTTGTTGCCAATGAAATATTTTTCGAATGATCGTTTCTGCGTAAAATTCAATAGTAAAAAGGACTGTTACGACTTTCTTCTCAATTAGAAAACTCATTCCTTCCTGTCGTTAGGTCGTTAGGTCGTCGTACGATTTTCTCTTTCCCATTTTCTTTCTCACTCGATATACGCAGGCACAGGGGGTTCCCAACGCAGCATTAATATAAACATTGGAGTCGGTAATTACACGTCGACTCCCTCGCTCGACTCTACGGGATACGTATATATATACAACGACATCCTCGTCGACGGCGGTTGTGGTGTCCGTATTAACTGGCCAATGCGGGGGTGGCTATTTCTCACCCCCTGTATATATACGCGCTCAGCCACGATAACTTCCGTACACGTGCTCGTCTCGCCTACGGATCGTCCTGCTTAATGATTTCTCCCCGTGGCGAAATGTTCGAAACGAAAGCAAAACGAAATTTACTGGCTGTATAATGTTGCGCGTGTCCTTCCTGTACACATATATCGGGGATACATGTGTATATATCTATGGATGGCCGCTAATCGTCCAGAACGATTAATGAGGAGGGGAAATTCGTTCAAGAGAAACGTTTCATTTTCATTTATTAAGACGAAACTCGATTGAAAAATGTCAAATTTTAAACGAAATGTTTATCAACAAACATTAAATCGTGACGAAAATAATTTTTAAACTTATAAAAATTATAAAAACAATAATTAATTGATATTCAAATTTTAAAGCCTTATTTTAAAAATATCGAGGTTCAATAATTTTCCATTCATTCAGTAAAAAAAGAAACCAACACAATTTCACTCATTAATTAATTTCCCTTTATCAATGTTACTTTCAAGAACTGCATCTCTCCAGTAGCCGACTTAATCGTAAAAGTATCAAGACCCTCCATTACCTTGGGTGCGCATTTTTTTTCTCCCCATTCGTTCACCGTTATCCGGAATCTTACGCGAGAGACGTTCCCTTCGAGGTAAAAAATACAAACGCATTATCTCTGAAACGGCAATCCCTTTGGGAAAAGAGAGGGAACATTCGCGAGGAATTCGCCAGAGTATATAAAGTCGCGAGATTATTTCCATCGAGTCGCGAAAGAATCGCAACGATCTCGGGACGTAACGCGATATTGGGCGGAAAGACGTAACGATTGGTACGTGCCGATGCGCGCCGTAATAACCGCGCAACTTCCCTCGTTAGGTAAATTTCCAGAGTTTAATCCGTAATTTTATCCGTTCTGGATAATAGACTTAGGATACGTTCAAAGGCTTTTTAAAAATCCGAATTAAACGCGATCATTTGCGATATTTAATCGTTCGTTTGCTTCGACTCGAAGCGTCCTGATGGGCATTATTGGGGATTATATTTGCAGGGAGTTGTTGGCACAAAGGCCGACAACTCGTTTGAAGCAATGATGATGGATTAGATTGTAACTAATGCATTACTCGAATGGTGGTTGATCACTGGCTTGCATAACTGGTTCAAGATTTGATTAGAGGAGGAGTATACATCATCTTTTGGGTTCAGGCCTGATTTTGTATTCTCGAGTAACCACTACATGTTTTTAGTACAATAACAGCCGAACCAAACTCGGACCAGGATTTCTACCAAAAGTCTGGAGACATTTCTGGGTCATTATCAATATTTTTATCGTCATATTGTCCTTCACTGAAATTGCTTGACCGACTCGATTCAGGAAACCAAAATACAATATTCGACATGGGATTTTCTGCATTCGACGAGATCGGGAGTAACCTCACGATTCCCACAAGAGATACAAGCGACGATGATCAGCCGTTACAGTCCAGTTTCGAACATTTAATTAAAAAACCACTTAAGGAAATTACCCAAGTCGCAGAGTCGTAATTTATCCTCTTCACCGTCGGTCGACCGACCAACGCTCGGTATATATAATGGAGGAAGTCGCAGTCCGCAAAAGGGGGTCCTTCATGAGAGATAACGCGAAAAATATGAGCCTACGCTTCCTG
Source organism: Trichopria nigra (assembly GCA_030522945.1). Classification (NCBI taxonomy): domain Eukaryota; kingdom Metazoa; phylum Arthropoda; class Insecta; order Hymenoptera; family Diapriidae; genus Trichopria; species Trichopria nigra. The sequence continues at coordinate 7,647 of JAPYZR010004255.1, read as the reverse complement.
TCGTAAGTCATACGGCAAAAGGTAAACCATTCTCGACACGCGTCGCGATTTAGAGCGTTCATGGACGGCACGTGGCCTTTTGATTCGTGCGGCCATGGAGGTTGGACCGAACTTGGTCTCGGGGATCCCTTCGATCCGATCGAAGCGCCGTTTCTTCCGTCACGGCCGAGCGGCGTTTTATAGACCGATGGAACGGGGACGAAATTCGCAGCTCGTCTCGTGCGAGTGCACTCGCGGCTTTATGGTGCGGAAAGCCGCGATGGTTTTGCCGCTCGTATTTATCGGGGCGATAATGTCGGCGCCGAAGGTTCCGAATGAATTAGCTCGTAATTAAAGCGGCTTGGGGGTTGAAAAAAAAATACGTTGAACCCGACCGGGAAAATCCAAGTGGTCCCATCGTTGTCGGTTGACCGCAGATGATTTTTATCATTGGTTTATCGAAAAAAACTATAACAAATTGAGTCGATCATCAGAATGACGTTTTGAGTTGACCTTTTCATTACGGTAAAATATTTTGGATTGGTCCTTGTGGCGAATTTGGATTGACGACGATGAGAGGCCATCGAGAAACAATTCGTATATACACCACTGATCTTATACCTGATGGCCTCTCGTGGTAATGTATTTGAATAGCCCGTAAGGGTCTATCGAAAAAATTTATTTTCCTTGAATTCCGAGAGCTCCAATTGGCCAATAGAAAATGCTTATCGAATACAGATTAATTTAGTAAAATCTATTATTGGTAAAAAGTTGGATATCGTATCCAGTTCAAAAAAAAAAAAAAAAAAGAAAAAAAAAAAAAAAAAAAAAACGCGACTATATAAGCGCGTACATGACGAATGCGTGTTCTAACGTAGAGGGACGTGTATATCAACGGAAATACAATGCGCTGAAAGTGAAACGACACAACCGCCGTTTGCGTATATGCGCCCTGCACGTACATGTATAGATATCGATGTATATATGTGTTCTGTTTGAACGAACTCTCGGTGACGCGCGGGGGAATTCCTAATTCGCAACATTTGTTCGCCGTTACCGCGGGAATACGCTCGCGCGTTTACGCGCGGTAAGAACGTCAAATTAGATTTGCGCCGGGGAATTGGGGTAAACTCCGGACCAGCAAGGGGGAGTTGCGCCCCATCTCCGTCCGTGTTTTCTCCTCGATTCTCATCGAGACCTCCCGCACACGACGTTTAACGGCTATAATGCTTCTTTTCATCTCGATCCCGTCAAATTTGATTTCTTCATTCGTTTCAATAATCATTTTTCTCTTAGCGCGTTACACGCGTCTAATAAAGGCGTGACGAATTACTGACGACGCACTATATATAACGGTCCATCATATAATTTCATATAACCTCTTTGATTCAGATTTTTTGTTTTGACTGTAATATACAGGGTGGACCAATAAATGAGTCTATAATAGGAAATATCTAGAAATAGAGGCAAAATACAAAAAAATACTTCAGACAAAAGTTGTAGGGGGCGAAGGGGGACATGCAATGGTATCATTAACTTTGACATTGAATTGGAATTTCAAGATTATTTAGAGGTTAAAACAGTTTTTTTTTTAATGGGAACCCCTATTTTTTATCCCGGATTTGGAATGAGCGGAAAATTTTACGTTCAAAACGATATTTATGCGATAGTTTCAACAAAGTCATGGCAAGGTCGAATGAAGGTGAAATTTGCGAAAATTGTTAAATTATGGATGTTAGCTTGGCACAGAGGTGGGAAACAGCAAAATGTTTTGGAAGAAAAAAACTAAATTTTTAAGGTTATTCAACAATTTTCACAAATTTCACCTTTATTAGACCTTGCCATGACCTTGTTGAAAATATCGTATAAATATCTTTTTTGAACGTAAAATTTTCCGCTCTTGTCAAATCCGAGATCAAAAATAGGGGTTCCCATTTAAAAAAAACCATTTTAACCTCTAAATAATCTTGAAATTCGAATTCAAGGTCAAAGTTAATGATACCATTGCATGTCCCCCTTCGCCCCCTCAACTTTTGTCTGAAGTATTTTTTTTTTTTGTATTATGCCTCTATTTCGAGGTATTTCCCATTATAGACTCATTTGGTCCACCCTGTATATTGAAGTTATTTATTCAGAAAAGTTATCGATTAAAAAAAAAAGTGTCCAGTTAATTAAATAATTAAATCGTTCCACGTATATACTGTATGTATACGAGGCGCGAATCGAGTAGCTACAATAAAGCCCCGAATTTGCAAGAAAACGAGAAAGACATTGGGGAATTTCGCGACGTGAAATATTGAAGATGCGCTCCTGAAATTCTTAGTCGAGGGCGCGCGATTATTTTACCGGGAATGTCGCCTGCGTCTCGCTGAAATAATTATACCGGATTAATATGACGTTATACCGCCGCGTGCGCGAAAGAGTCGAGATAAAGTAGTGATCTTAAATCAAGGCCGCTTTACAACCCTTTAATTCAGCTGCGTTATAGCGTGCGATATTAAGTCCCCGCACGTAAAGACAAAATGGACCAAAAACACGATTTATACTTTGCGCGTTAACTGTATACGCGATAATATAATTTTGCCCATTTTTTACTCGGCTTTATCTGTATCACTGAAATTCTCGGCGACTTCTTAAGCGGCGGGGAATTTCAATAAGAAATTTCCGTTCTCGCGTATCTTCGAGAAACGGAACAAAATGAGATTAACATTTTTTTAATTTGGTATTTCGTCTATACCTGATGTGCATTTATATATATATATATTCTATTTTTATCATAAAAAAGATGTAACAGAAAATCCGGAATAAAGTAACTTTTGTAAAAAAAAAAAAAAAATTTATTCCATCTATTTGCGAAACATCGCCATACCTATTTATTTACAGACGGACATAATAACGTCAACTTTTGGATTCCGTCCGTCGCTATATAGAATAGCTTTTTCGCGTTCGAATTTCGAATTGAAATATTGACGTCGCTCGAGAGTCTAATACTCTTGCACGAAGAGATATCACATAAAAGCTCCGTTGCCGTCATCGTTATAAAAGAGCTTTCGCTATGAAAAAGGCTGAAAGTAAAAATACTAACGAACCGAACGAAAATCGCGTGTATATGCGGGGATCGCCCTGAAAATCCGCGGATTCTTTTACAAACGCGCACACACACACACACGCATATCGGGCCGCACAATCCCCGGAGTATACACATATGGTTATGGTATCAACATCCGGCACGGTCGGTATTTGCGATGGTGGAATGCAATTCATTTAATTTAAACGACCCCGAGCTGCCTGTGTTCCTGGTTTACCGAAGTGCATTCGCGAGCGCCGCCTCGCGTAAACTGTTTAATCATAATTCAGCCCCACTAAATTAAGCCCATTTTCGGCGATAGTTATATAGGCGCCGTGTGCTTTTACGCGATGCTTCGGCAAAATTTCGATCCTTCACGCGTCGGTTATCTTTTTACGCACATATACCTGTTATATATATATACATATACATTCTTTTACGTTATTTTTCGTATTCGGGTAAAGGGGATTGGAACAATCTTCGAGTTATCGATATATATCGTCACATTATTTTGGAAATGTATAGTTTGATAACAATGAGAAAAAGAAATTATGGAGTTTTAATATCTTCACGAACTGATGAATTCAACTAAAAAAAAAAAATCATTAGATTTATTCCAAGTTCATGAGACAAATACATTTCATAAAAATTAAATGATCGAAATTGGTTTTTACGAATTTCTTTAAAAATCAAAGAGTTAATGAAACCGAAGAAAGTATTATTTAAAAATTGTAAAACATGTTTTAAAATATAAAAGATTCTGAAATATGAATTTAATTTTTTTTTTAAGTTTTTAATTACTTTTTTTTTAAATGTAACAAATTCTCTCACGTCGAGAAAATTTTCAGAATTACAAAAAATATACTTCTAAAAATATTTAATTAAAGGAATCTTTTAAAAAAACATGTTCAAAAATGGCGCAGGATAATTAACCCATGAAAAATCCTAAAAATGTTGATTGATCTTCGAGCTTCGTTCTCAACGGGGAAAAAGATAAATTTTGAATGTATTTTTCGATCGACGTTGCCAAAATTGCATGTAATTTACTTAAAAAATAAAATGGTGGATTTGAAAAAAATCATCGAAAATTAAAAAATTTTTGTATGAATTTGTTTTTTTTGTGTTGAAAAAATAATGGAAATGATTTCGGATTTCAACCAAAGATGCACAAAAAAGTTCAAGAATATAAAATATTTTTGTTTTCGGTCTATGGTCATCCTATAACCTTTCAAAAATACTCACGTACAACTATATACTGATAAAAATAAACAACCATTCTAATTTCGACATTCAAAATGGCGGATCCAATATGGCCGAAAAAAATGTAATAAAAGCTCAGATTTTCGTCTTTTTTCACATTAAAATTTCGTTCTTCTTACATCCATCTTAGCATTTTATTGTTTCAATTATTTCCATGAAATTTTGCAAAAAATCTCATTAAAAAAGAAAATCAGACACGAATCAAAATTCTCAAAATTATTTACGAAAAAACTCTTTAACGTATTCATTGGGAAATACAAAAGAATACATTAAAACAGACACGCAGCCATTCCAGCCTGGATTTATACGTGCTGTCCGGCAGGACGGGGTCGTCGGTATGCGTTTGCCTCGCGTCAGAGCGAAATCGCGTGCCGGCCGTTAGCCGTTACAGGGCATAAATAAGCCCTACTTATATACCGGCCGTTCCTATGTAAATCTCCGCGACTCGTTGAAAACGGACGGGCTAGATAAATGTTGGCTGCTAATTTTCCGAAGCTCGATTATATGCGATCCTGCCAATTTTCGAGATTCGCCCGATACCGCCCCGATAACTTGGGGGTGAAATGACCCCGAAGCTTTTCGCGGATAAAATAATAGCGAATGACAGTCGAGAGAATTACGGCCGTTTACATTTGTGACTTTATTCGACCCGACCTTCTGCTTTTCCTCGCATCTTTATCCCTCGTATATAGTCTTGTAAATCTTACGGGGGTGCTCTTGTTATTTTATTATCTTTTTTTTTTCAAATTTCGTATAATTCTCTTGCGCACCTTGAATTTTATAGGCGTGGTCTCGAAAGGGAAGTTGCGATATTTGTTTTTGAAAAGTATATATAAGAAACTTTTTACCAATTAAAAAAAATTATTTTTAACATATATTAAAAAATGTGTTCTAATTATTATTAATGAATACAAAAAGGTGGGGATTCTGCATTTTTTAATGAGAATAATAATAATAATAAGAAATATAATTTTTAGTGGAACATTTTTAGAAGATTTCGTATGCTTTCATCTTCAGCAATTTTTTTTTTCGAAAATGATTATTTAATTAAAAATGGTACTTATTAACGCATACAAATAAAGTAAAAGTTCAATTCCGCAATCCCTTCATTTCCCTACCACCATTAAAAAAAAAAAAGAAAGCCGCAAACATCAAAGCTACCGCGTAATTAATTCAATATTTTCCGTTCCCATTCGATTTCTTTCAGCGTAAATTTAATACTGGCGATCTCGTTATGTTTAAACGTACATTGTACAGCAGCACGTTACACGTATACATATTTAAAGAAACGGCAAATAAAGTAAAAAAATACTGCCTCGTACATTATACGAATATGGATTCAATTTTTACTTTTATCTTAACATTGGCTTTAACAACTCAGGGAGGCTGAAAACACGAACCTAATTACACATGCGCATGCAAATGCGTGCATGTACATAATCGCAAAATACGTGTTTGTATGAACAACGTTTGACACGTTATCGAATATGTTAATGTGTGCCGAAGGTTGCTGTACGTACATGTATAAACGCCTTTACATCCCCGAGTCTATATATAATAGTTATAAATGTATTTCCTCATAGATACGTATATAAAACAAGCACAAATGACGGAGTTGTCAGGAATTTATCACCGTTCCGACACTAACCAATTTATTATTGTTATAGACGATTCTAATTTCCTAAATCAAGACAGTATACTATACTTTACTATACTATACTATACGTACAATACCACCACCATTTTATTCATTTCTTTTTTAATTTATTTCAAATTTTCTCTCCGTTTCTGCATACACTTTTCCGTGAATCAATATAAAACAATAACAACAAAAAATTGCACAAATTTTTCTTTTTTATCTTTGCAATTGGACCACGTATATTGTACGTATTTACCCACTGAGGAGCATGTGAAGCGCACATTGCCACTCACATGAGTATATGCACGAGCTTGAGTATATACACTTGCGCGCAAGCACACGCACGCGAGCTTTACAAGCTGCCCGGCCATATAATCGCCTTGCACGACACACGAGCATTGTTAGTTAGCGAAATTAACGCAAACTAGATTCGAGATTTGGCCGCGAATTGCCGATCGTTAGACACGCTTCTGGTATTGCACGTCGATAGGGCTCTGATATTTTGCATAATTGACTGCTTACGTGGATTGTTTTAAAAAGCAGGATTTGCATTTGTACTTTTCGTTCGACATCATTTTTTTATTTATGCGTGTTTATTTGTTACTTTTTGCTTATTTAAAAACAATAGGAGTATTAGTTTGTATTTTGATACATGTGATTAACAAAATTTATAACATTTCATTAAGAATTGAAATTTTATTGGATTAAATTCTCAGTACAATATAATTCGCAACACATTTCGATGCATTGAAATCTATAAAAACAATTTCTATATAATTACATTCTACTCATTTCAATACGTTTGAAATTAAAATTGAGATCTGTATAAATTAAATTCTATACATTTCAATTCGTTATCCAATAATAATTATTACGTGCAATATTTAAATTTCTTATTTACGATTGAGATAGATTGAAATGCACACGCAATAAATGAGACGATTCGAGACAACAATATTGAATACTTTTTAATATTTGTTAATTCTTAAAATCTATTGATCCTAACCTCAAAATGTATTAAGGATTCAAATACATTCAAAACTCAAAGCTATTTTTTGTTCAGATATTTAAAAGCATTTATAATAATCCATAAATAATCCATTTTCGTTTGTTGGGATATAGATCAATTTGGAAACGTGATTTTTGGAGTCGCATGTATTGAAGAGCATAAAATTTAATATATATATATATTATTGCTGGATTTAATAAATGCATTGAAATAAGAAAGAAATAATATAATTTTAATTCTGCCCAATCCATTTTCAATATGGTTGTTTTTGACAAAATATTTTATGATTATTTATTTTATTGTTCGTTTCCAACTTCTTTTGTTATCAATTTATTCAAGCTAAACTTTGCAAAATCATATACCATACCTAATCTCAATTCAAACTGTAAGTTTTTAGTATTACAATCATTTGTGATCTTAATTATTTATCCACTATATTCTGAAAATGAGACGGAATAATTCACGATTAGCGACCTCGAACACCACCCAGTACCAAGTTTTGCATCCAAATCTAATATAAGTAAATATCATGGACAGGTATAGGAATTATTACTTTGGAAGTATAAATACATATGTTCCAGGACAATCCCTGGTAGAAATTATGTCAATTTTTCTTAGATAATAATTAATTATTAGGCAAATATATTGGTTAAAAATTGTATATATCAAAAATATCCACGAAATGTATAAAAA
>JAPYZR010004254.1:0-12619 GCA_030522945.1 Trichopria nigra | reverse complement strand
CGGTCCTGGAAGTATGCACTTGTCCTGGAACTATCGGTAATGTGCCATTTTTGGACCTGGAACTGACGGTATTCCATATATATATTTATATATATATATTGATTTGTTTTATTTTTTATTTTTTTTAATATAGCCATTTAAACTTACCAGCATAAACGATATTTTTATTGTTGTAAAATATTAAATTCACTCAATTATATTTCTATTACAATAGAAAAAACTGTTCATTCATTAAAATAAATATTTCATGGATGATATACGAGATAGTTTTTAAAAACGGGGATTGTTTGATAAAGAGATATTAAAATATATATATATTATAAGTTGGTCAGTATTTTCTCGTCTTCTTTTATATGAGTTTTGATATCGGGGTTTTATAATGGTTATAAATTTGAAGTGGTTTTAACTATAAAATTCAAAATGAATGCGCACAGGTGAAATATGTTGAAAATTTTATTGAAATAGTATATTACCTAACAATGGTATAAAGTGTACTTTTACGCACGAGTTTTGGGTATATCATTTTTTGTATTTGGGTGATTAAAGATATAATGCTTAAAGTCCTTTAGATGCTCTAAATTTCTTGGAGTGAAATTTCACTCCATAAAGAGTGATAATTGAGCTACTCTTGTAAAGAAGTGCATTTTCACTCTTTAAGAGTGACATTTCACTCTGTTTGGAGTGTAAATTCTACGACTCACTCCAATGTAGAGTGAAATTTCACTACATGAAATTTAGAGAGTACACATGAATTGAAAGAGGCATATGCGTAAAGTTAAATACGTATAGAAGACCGTTTCCGTGTGTAATGTCAAATGCGTAGCATTTTTTCCAACGTCCCGACGCGCTATATTTCTTTGTATTTTTTTTTTTTGGTAGCATTGGACTGTACACACGACTTCTTCACTTTATGAATGTCATCTTCCAGCTTGTATAAAGTTGACTTTACGCGCTAACTTTACGCACACAATTACCAAAAAGAGTTTTTCCGCCGATTTTCCAAAATATGTAGGCATTAATTTTAAAAATATATGATCAGATACTCTCTGTTAGTACTTTCTCAGAAAAGTTGAGGCTTCAATAATATATATACATTTACAGTATATAGGTGGTGATACACCTGTTACTTGTCAATCTTTTACGGATATTACGTTTCTAACTCCAGTTCGAAGTTTGATTGAAAATGACTGGTTTTAGTATAATTGCAAAATGAATAGAGAATATATTCGTTTCATTATATATATTTGTTTCAAGTATTATTTCTTTTTTCTCTTTGATTTTAAATAAATCCTTGCTAGCTAGGTTTAAACATTATTCATTACGCATCAGAAAACCCCATATACATGTCCATTTGCTATTTAACAGAGCAAGGACGTACAAAAAACAATTGACAGTTGTATGTCACCTTTGCGGCACCAAATCATCAGAAGATCAAATAATTCTCCAGTCTACTTCGTAAGAAATACTCATATATTCACATTCATTGTGCAATACTGTTCACGAAACGTTGTGAATACACGAACGACAGGATATCACTTTTTATCTTGCGGTTTTTACAAATAATTATAAATGGAAAATAGAATTAACAAACATTAATAATTTACGAATGGTTACACAACTAAAGTGAAAAACGTCTGTAAATATCTAATTCGTATGCAACACTACAATAAACAATTATTTAATAAAACAATTTTTTTCCCGTGAAACCAGTCAGATATGAGATTTCGTTTTTCTAATAGTCCATGACATTTTGGTAGTAGAAAACAAATTTTATTAATTGGTATATACCTTCCTTTAATATGTTTATTTTTTTAGATACTATTTGACTGCATGTGTGTTACCAAAAATTAATATCTTCCTATTATACACACATACATGCACATATATGTATAAATTATTTTGATCTCATTTATACCTACAAAACATTTTTTTATTTTCTCACAGGGATATTTTGATTCTTAAATTAAATACATAATACATTGATATGTGTGTAATGTATAATATTACTTATTTCCTACATATACTTAATTTAATAATCGGACTTCATTGCTTTTACACATATTCCAGGCAAGTAAAAATATATTTATACTTGAAATTTCGCAACAATTTTTATTATATATGTTACGATGTCAATTAAAATATTTTTTTCCATTACTATATTTTAAAATTAGTTTTTGATTCAGTACTTTAAAGGGTTAGTTCATGCATTTTAAACTTTTCCCGAACGAACTTGATGCACACGGAATAAACAAATGTTGGATATACGTGCGAAATAGTGCATTATGCTAAAAAGTGCGCGGTTTTGACTGGGGTGAGGGTTTTCTGTTTCTCTTTTCTCGCTTCGCTCGGTCAACCCTCAAACGAGGTTAAAATCCGCTCCTTGTGTGGCATACGTTAATTTTTCCGACTTCATTAGAATTACCATATTCTCAAGCCCGTAAAATGGCAACTTCACAAAGCTGTAGCGTTATATGAAGGAGAATCTACGCCGCTTATTGCTGAATCACTCATTTTTTCGGTTACTCGATTCTGTACATATATAATTCCACTCAATTATGGCAAAATGACTCTAAACTCGCCCTACTTGTGATCGGGCTACGGCCGTATTCCGGTAAACCACGATCTGAGCATCTCATTACTTCCACTTCTGTGTTATTCTTTCCGTCCCTAGGGAGTAATGAAACCGAAGTACGCATGCGCGTAGTCGTTCTGAAGAAATCGGCTACTTTCGACCCACGTTGCAGGCGAGGAATATGGTAATCCCGGTGAAGTCGGGAAAAATAATTTTTTTTTTTATACTCCGTGGGCTATGATCGATTTTACGCACTATGGCCAAAGTGGCAAATGCGAATAACCGATCCCCGCGCACATCATATTAAATAATAATCGTATGCAACACGTACGAAATATCGACCTCCAGCGAATGTGATGGAGACACTCGCTTCTCTCGAGTGACAAACCTCACACTCGTAAGAACCGATCATTTCGTTTGTTTGATAATATACTATTTTACGAATGTAATTACCGCATGCTCACATTTGATTCACTTATCGCAAATTCCCTCTTATATCGAAAACTGTACTATTTTAAATTTGAACGATCTTTACTTTTGATTTTTGATTTTTAGTAAAGATTTATGGATACGTTAAAGAGACCTCCATCAGTTCTGTGAGACAAGTAACAAGATAATAAAAGTGGAAGAGAAAAAGAGGATCAGGCGCCTCGAATAAGGACACAATTTGCTATAAACCGTTTTTAAACTTTGAAAGGTGCAGGTACTTTAAAAAATCAATAATTTCACTCGAAAATCCACGAAATTTCGCATTTTCCATTTGAGAATGCGTATTGTCTATGTAATGATGATTAGTCGAAGGCTGGCACAATTTATTAAATACTGTATTATGAATTAATAAGCTTCTAAAAAAATTCTTGAATTAATTCTTGAAATTCTTGATATGTCATAATGAATCACCTAAAATTTGCCCAAATAGCAGAGAACCACCTAGAAACAATCGTTTGTGTACAATCCCCTCCGGAAACAGGATTGACTGTAAAACTTTTGTGCTTCCGTTCTAGAAGGGTGTTTGGCAAATTTGAAAAAGCACGCGAGAAGGATCCCTCATTGCGTTATTTATTTCCTAAGAGCCATTCTTCGAGAGCCGCCTTGAATGACGAATGACCCGAGTCGAGACAGTATAGGGACATCGTTTTCACTTCTCCACGATATCTGCCAGCAGTTATTTATATCGGACGTGCATTATTGTTGTCTATTATCTGCCGCTCGGTACATTTAACCTACGTCATTTCCTCCCTCAGAAGGATAGCGTGGAAAGCTATCGCGTCGCGGGAGAGACAGAGTAAAAAGCCCGCCTATGATGAGGCGCCAGTGAGGAATTTTTGAGGCGAGGGTACAAAGTTACTTCTTCGTAAATGTCCCGGCAACATATACTATACGGTTGACGATGAATTGTCAGCAGCGGTCGTGGCGATTGCAAAAAAAAATATATATAAACGTACGTTGCGCAAAACTGGACGTTGACTTTCCCACGAAGCACAATAGTAAAAACCGATAAACACAAGACGAATAATGCTCACGAACGTTTCAGTGCACTGATAGAGGTGCAATATGGTTTTTACAACGCGTATCGCTGGTCATCGATTCACGGACAATGCGGAGTCATGTATGCGACAATCGAATCAACCTAGACAGGATGCCGATTAGCGGGTGACGAACAATTGCTCGCAGGTGTAAAATCACGGCCCAGATGGCCCAAATCGCGGAGTATTCATGAAAGTTAGCGAACGTTATTTCGATGTCAATTTTAGTAGGACACCTGTTCTTTTGTGCGTGAGAGATACTCCTAGATTTGAAACATTTTTTTTTTTTTTATAATTTTCATCGTCACTGTATCGACATTAAAGAATATCATGCTATTTATGACATTTATGCGTGATTTAGTTACTTGGCACCTCTCATGGCCATAATGATTGAATTGTAACGGAGCCTAGGTCACAGGAAGATCGAGATTTGAAAAAAAGAATTCAATACATACATTTTATTATTGATTATACATTTATATTTATTATTACAAAATATAACGTACGTAATAACGATGTCATTCATAAGTGGCTGATTGGGCATTAATGAGATAGGCCTCATCAAACATCGTTAAAATTTCAATCACACATATCTTAAACATCGAATGATGCTGAAAACAAACAAATAAAATTTACTGTATAACGCCATTATATAAACTTTCACGAATTCTTTAAATATGCACTTTAAAAATGTTCCACGTCAATGAAAAAGGTACAAAGCGATTTGACACCTTGTTCATCGAACTCGATTACACAGTACGTGATGCGAAACTTCAATATTCATTATAAGCATTGTAAGTGCATCACACACCTATCAGATACCCGAATCCCGTGAATGAGATTGTCAGCTAAACGGCAAAAGATCCCGCAAGAATCCCCGTGAAAATCTACGCCCGGAAACAAATGTCGGCCCAATCTGGAGAATCTGAGGCGGCATCTGTAGGGGCCACAAATTCACCGATGCGACAATCGTCGCGTCCGTCAACGAGTGGGAATAAAAAAGCCGCAAGCCCCGAGTGCGCGGCAATGGGGCAGGGGGAGGAGGAGATGGGGCGGGGGCAGAGGGGTACCCGCGAAAGCGGTATGGGCTGACACGAATAGGGAGAATCAACACCGGGGAGTTTTAAAACGAGTACTATCGGTAATCGAAATCGCTTGGGGGCTGCATCGGGGGAAGCTCCGATTCCGAGGCTCGAGGGTGACCAGCCGCGAACATTCTGATACCCACCCCTGTGCGCTTCGCGATCCTTGTCTACCCTTCACGATACGGGTTCTCGCGTCGAAAACCTCTGTCATGGACGTATTACGGGTTACTCTTTGCACCGACGACGCGAGAAAATCGAGATTACGGATTAAGCGAGGTATTTTCGAGCGACTGACTACCTAAACGCTTGCCAATTTTAAGATCGTAACATTCTAAAAGGCGTAATAACATATACCATATTATGATACAGTATATGTAAATGTGTAGGTGTGTTTGTGTTTCCATGTGTGACCGCGTGTCAAGGCATTCGGATTTCAGTTAGCTCGCATATTACGTATAATTGTATTGGTCTCCTAATTTATCTAGAATATATATATAGGAAACTTTTAACAAATACATGAATCTGCAATTGGTTTCGAAACATGTTTTCGAACAGTTTATATAGGTTCACAATTATACCTTTACAAAATTTAAGTTAATTCAAAGCACTTAAAAGTCAGATTTTATACAACATAAATTACGTAAAAGTACATTTTAAGAGTTTTCCTTGATTTAATAAGTCCTGTAGCAATCGAGGCAAAAGTTACGAGTCATAAATATCCGCGTTACAACCCCACATTTTATTCAAATTTTTCCTCCGATTTGGCAAAAAGGGTTGACATTCAAGTGTAATGTATACCCGAGATGATGCGTTCTTTCGTGCCTTCAACTTCCTGCTCTGGAGCTGATTTCAAATTCAAAATACTCAAATAAAACGGGAATAAGACAAAGCATAGGCGTAATGGGGCGAGACCCCTTTCCGTGATTATCGCATACGACTACGATATTTTCATATCATTGGCCATAAAACACTGAAGCTTATAATAAAGGGTAATTTCTATTTTGCAATGAAGACTTTTGGGGTAAGATACTCGAGTTCTAGTATCAGTCATATTTAAGATAATGTTTTTCGTGCGTTCAATGTGTTCATATACGTACAAACATAATTGTACTTTTTTTGTAAAACTTAAATTCTATTTATACACGCGTTGAAACTAAAGATCAAAGATCACATTTGTTCTGCTAATTTTTAATAGTAATGGACTGTAGGTTACTAGAATCACGACAGGGATAATTTTATGCTCATTTTTACAATCTGATATCTGCAGTAGCAACGTCATTATATTTATATTATCGTTGAAATAAATTATAGAGTCACTGCTTTACCTCCTCAATTACAAAATCAACATTTAATATAAACATATATGTAAAGAAAGTAGGATCAAAACTATTCTGCATGAGTAAAAATTTGGCAAACAAGTCACTGTTACAACTTCTTTTCTAGATATCTTCTGACATGAAGTATTGAGAGATTTTGATAAGTGTTTCGAACTTTTCTCGTCGACTTCCAATTACCACAAGATTATTTTGAAAATTGCCATAGGTCGATCTATCACTTTCTGCACAACAACGGTTCTCAGGATGAACCTCGTCGCACTTGGGACAAGTAGGACAGACCTAGGCCGTCGAGATAAGTTCTAGATAGGGAGAGAAGATGAGACCTTGTGTCTCGAGGGGTCGATCGTTCATCTCGAAATAGCGCCGTGTGCTATAGCGGACGCGGTGCGTAGGACCCAACCCTCCTCGTAATCTTCGCTATTCTCTGTGAACTATCTTACATCGATCATCTGGCGGGTTCTATTAAATTTTTCATTGGCCGCGGTATATCGCGAGAACGTCCAAGCGTCTCGTCCTCATCTGCAGCGGGGCTGGTCTGTATATCGCACGCGAATAAACACACACCAACACAATCGCGTTGCAGGTCGTTGCTGCAGGAATCACGGCGCGCCATTGAAATTTATCGTGGTATCCGCATTTGCCGAGAATTAATGAGACTCATAAATCATGCGCCGTTAACGAGATCAAAAGTGAAAGAAAAGAATTCGATGATACGTAGTCAAACGGATGATTGCCTATGATTCTTGACGATTCTTAAAAGGCATTTATGACTTTCAATTTTTGTCTGAATAGCCCTAATGATCGGAACTGGCTAACGCTATACGGACTATGATGAACGCACGCATTGAATAATTTCATAGTGAGTGCATAAAAAATGCCAATAAATTCCAAACGACACGAAATGTGGCAAGTACTCGTATCAGATGACGAGCATTAGCGAAGCTTTGTTTTAAGAGTGTCTTTTTAACGTAACTATTATTTTCTGTACACATAGGTTTCAGGACATTTGATTCGTCGAACACGAATTAAAATTAACGTTCAATATGTTTCAAGCGAATTTTCAGCAACTACCTGTGACTACGTACACGTCTGCTTATTTAACGTGAAACCAAATATGTCTATGCTCTCATTATAGACTGCTTTCACTGTAAATATAACTGGGGAATACGTATTTTGTAAGAAATTATAATAACATATAAAAGTCGCATGAAAAAGACAGTTTAGAATGCGTAAAAAATATGATACTAATTGTTTAATGTTTAACTCTCGACTCTCTAAGTTGCCTTTTGATTACAGTAAGTTATGTTGCAGTAGTCCTGTCCAAATCTATTCTGCTGATTTTGCCTCCCTGTACAAATCTGTAAAATATTTGAACCCCACCAAAGGAATTTTCATTACCTCCCCGGTCAGTGTGCCCTCTATATCCGCAATTCAAGTCCGGCGACGCATGAAGCTTGTAGTCGGGTAAGAAAATGCAGGGTTAAGGATATGAAGGAGAGAATATATATATATTTGATTACAATAAAGAGTGACATAAATTCAGAAATTAAATCCGTGTCTCGCGCCTTCAAGTTTGTTCCGGGTTATAACTTCAACATGACAAATGTTATACAAAGACACTGAACCTATAGTTACCTGAAACGTTTTCTAAAAATAAGTAGAAAATAGTACTTTTCACTGAATTAATGCAATTGTGAAGGAGTTCCGTCCCGTCCAGTTCAGGCCTTAAAATTTTTTGGTTTTATATTTATTACATAAAATCATTATTGCTGAATTACGTTGAAATAGCATTAGATTTACAGTTGTGGCTATTAACGTGTGTTTTTCTACTGTAAATGAACATGACACAGTAAAGCCCTGATTGCTTTAAAAAACCTAATCGATTAGTCATTTCTATGCTTGAGTTTAATTTTAAGTATTTAATTATAGTCAATTGGATAATTTAAAAATGATCCGGAATGAAAACTAAAATTGTCAAAGAAGTTACTTATACGTCTTATACTTATATTCTCTTAGACACGTGATATCTCGTGGCAGGACGTTAATTTTAAATCGGATATGTTTCAAAAATATCATTATGGTAAATCTTACATTATGTTACATTAACTTACATGTTTTATGCATATAACACGCCTTATATATAAAATAAACACGCAATGTATTACAAATTACAAGACATTAAACATTGAAAAAATTGATAATATATATTTGCAGTTGCCTAATACCACAAAATTGAAATTAATATACTAAAAAACAGCCATAAAAATCCGATCACTCTCTCGATTATGAAGGAAAGCTTTTTTTTAATTTTGACGTCCAAAACAAATCCGTATTTAAAAGGTTAATAATTACTTAAGAAGCTACCTAGGAGCTTTTAAAAAGAACTTTAGGAAGTTCCGCGACTTTTAACGAATTCCACGTTCCCCGCGTTAGTGGGATAAGGACGGCTCTATACGAGAAGGGGGAAATAAAAGAAAAGATTTTATGAAAATTATCCCGAAATAAAAAAAAAACGTTGATAAAAAGTAATGTATGCAGGGCGCGGCCGTCTTATCGCGGTGACTCGATTTATACTGAGCGGGGTAGCGCCGACTGCGAACAGGGGTTGGGGGTGGTGGAGAAGTCGGTGCATCGCAAGAATATATCGGCATATCGTTATGTAGAGTACATAAAATTGCTTTTACCTTCCATTAACTATTCATGTTTCATGCATAAAAGTCGCGAGTAAAAAAAAGTTAACAGTGAGAAGATTTCGTCGACATCTCATTGTCTTATTTTTGCGAGCTATATATGCGAACGGCGGTATGTCAACGATGGGTCGTTTTTACCTTCACTTCAAGATTCTAAAAAGATTGCTATATTAATTGGAGAATTTCGTAATTGCTTTATTGAAGTAGTAATAATAATAATAAATATAATAATAATAATAATAATAATAACAACAATACAACTTTGTTATTATTATTGTTTTTATTTAGATAATCATTTAAATATTTAATTAACTAATAATTCACATATTCTTAGATATTGTATGAAAATGTTATTTACAAAAAAAAATACAAGGATTACTTTTAAATAAATGATTATTACAATCTTAATCAGATTTTTGCATAAATTACACGATATGATATAATCCCTCTTTAAAAAATTTGTATTCACTTAGTGCTTTATTGGCAAATTTAAGAAATGAATCGTTGCGTGACCGAAAAGTATTTGCATTTTTTATATCAATCAAATTACTACTATTGATCCATCAGTATTGAATCTGGAAATTTAAGTTAGTGGTTACTTATGTTCAATACAATAAAAAAATACTTGTATAATATTAGATTTAGTTTGAGAACACAACGGGGATGCCATCCACCTCATTGCCGTTGTATAAAGAGGGACTAAAACGCCTGTAATAAATCAATTACGTTTTCACCCACCAGGCCCATCGATGTCTGCAGGAATTCAAAAAGGGTTGTTATACGTGCATGTCCTGTTACCTTCCCATGGTCGGTGTATATAATCACATCGCTCATTCGATCGTAACGAGCACAAAAGAACCTGCAGTCGTGCAAAAGTGCATTCTCATGGTTTTTTCGGACCCAGCAAATCACTGCACGAAATCTGCGTTCGTGTGGAGTAACTTGATCGATTTACGGTGACTCCGAAGGCAAGGGATTGTCTTGCTACGTTTCCGGGTATTTGCGACTCGTTAGGGGTTGCTCCATCTAATTACTTCCGTTCGACGGTTTCTCGCAGTTTAATATCCGGAATATCGACAAGCGCGGACCGAGCAGAAGGGTGCAATTCCAGGTGGTCGTTCTAAAAAGGCACGGCTTTGTTTTTGGCGCCTGTTTCGGGCATATCACATTGTCAGATTATACATCCACCATAATCCATAGGTAAAATTCACACAAAGGCGCACAGGACCAGAACTGTTGCATCAATATACACCCTGCTTATCGTAAAGGGCAAGTAAGAGCGAATCGCTATTGATGGATTTCCCAAATGAGAGATTGATCAAGTGTCGTGCTGCAGAATAAATAAGTACAATAATAGAATAAAAATAAATGTATTGATTGAGTTTGATAGGCGAGCCTTGAGCTGTACTTGTAACTGTATAGTCACCAATAAAATGTTTCTAATGGAAATAATATTTATTATTACGCATGTAAAAAGATTTGCCAAATTCCTACTTAAGCTTAAAGAGAAGAAACTTTGGTTAAATGTAAATGAAATATACCTGTCAAAATGTTCATTCCATAAGTGTTTGTTTACATTTTTATGACTTGATATTATTTACTTTTGACATTACTCAATTTTCCAGGTTGAACTGAATATCCTCGTAAATTATGGACAAGTCACATTATTCGACAAAATAATCAGTGTCAAAGTCTGACCAAGCCCGTACCCGTTAAATACATTAATTACGAACTTATAAGCATACTCTGCTGTCTGGGGAGTACTCGAGAGATCTTAACCTACGAAGGTGGGGTACTCGAGCAGCTCTTTATAATTCACGACGAGTCTTCGGCAGAGTTGTACGCGATACACGTGAGCTACCACACGTGAGAACGATCGTCGTGATTTATTCTGAGCAATCGTATGAGTGCCGCGGTCAAACGTAAAAGAGACACTGACTAAACGAAAGATGGAGACAGCGATAGTCGGAAATGAGCATTGGAGAAGGATAAACGTGACCTTGGCCAACCTAAACCGGTAAGGGCTGGCAATGATTTAGCGACCTTATCGCACCTACTTCTCGAGAACATGGGCTGTGATTTTTAAATTCTAATATAATTGTGGTTTGTATAGAACCGAAATTAATCAACCTCGTCATTCCGCCCTCGAAACTTTGAGGTCACCCTTTATTGCGTAGTAGCTTGTCGATTGTTCCTGTCGGAATAATAGAGTTCTCATATACTGCTCCTCATATGTTATTTCAAGTACCTCAAAGAATTCAATTTTCAAAGTAATCATTCTAAAGATTTATTATTTTAAAATAATGATTTATCATTGAAAAATACGAAGTGAAGGTTAAGTTACTTATCTTGACTTGAGCTCTTCCCTTTTTTCAAAACTTTAAACTTTATGTACATATATACTTGTACATGTGCTTTTCAATGTTAATCCACTTTATAATTTGAAATTGATTACATTTCTGAAGACGACATTCTCAAAGAAAGGCAAACGTGAATTCGGAATTAACAGAAATTCACGCGTTTAATGACTATATAACGAAATTATGCTTACTTGAAGGCATTATATTCTACTTTTAATTTTAGATTCACAGTCGTCCTCAGGCATCCAACTATTTTAACGAATCAGCATCATCTATATAAAGATGATAAATTGACCAACACGCACACCTATTTCCATAATTTGTTTTCTTTTCATTGCATTGCTTTAATAAAGTAGCCAATCGGATTCTGATCCACTTAAACCTTTATTGTACTTCATTATACTCACAGGTTGAAGCTATTAAAAAGCTGATAAATCATAAAAGTTCTGAAATAACGATCTCAGCATTAGTGGCCAACAGTTCTGCCTGCCGGCAGTTTCACAATGAAAAATTACGAATGGTAATATGAATAAGCATATAATGTCCAAAACTAAATTTATATTTTTAAGATTTCGTAAAAGAGTTTCTCAATAAAGCTCTATTTTTCAATAAGTTCCTAAAACGTGCTACTTGCCATTATATTTTCATTCATTTCTCTTAATGATGTCTTAGTCATTAAGAGAAATGTAATAACACTCATGTAATCCAAGCTAAATACACAAATATTTTATTAATAATTTATTTTGAAACCTTAATATAAATACCGCCCAAATATGACGGTAATGACCGGTAAAATAAGTTTTTATATTATTTTACCTTTATTAATTAAAATAAATTTGGAATATGTTTTGTCTGGTTAAATTCTTTTTTTAATCATTTTGGTTGAATTAGATTATGTAGTAATTATAATTGTAAGCAGTACGGAAATATTACTTTTTTTATTTTCCGACATATTTATTTATTTATTTATTTATTTATTGACGGGCTATAGCCCTTTAACTAAAACATAGAAATTACAATAGAAACTATAAAGATAATATACATAAAAT
>JAPYZR010004253.1:0-16510 GCA_030522945.1 Trichopria nigra | reverse complement strand
CGAATGTACCACATGCTCGAAAGGGTTCGAACGTGTACTCCTCGAATAGAGAAATAGGCGTTCGAACATTTGGCAATTCGAACATTTGTACTGCATCCCACCTGAACAGTAAATTTTAGGTTAGATTGTTTATAACAATCTTATGAGAAAATGTATGAGAATTGAACACTAAATTGGTCTATAATATTAAAAATTTTGTAAGTCGTCTCTTCCTATTTAAATGAGACTTATATGAGATTGAAAAAGTAAACATAAAATAATGTGACAACGATGCAATAATATCGAAAGTATGTATGACCATGTAGATCGTAATATATATTTGCCGAGCCAACAACTATTTGTCTTTAATTCGTTGTGACATTAATATTAATAAGATATGATTTTTGTTTATACGAAAAAATTAAAAAATTTATTAATAACTTACATATTTCACTTTATACATATTACATTACATGTACGCCCCCCATCCAATATACATTTGGCACAAATTGTCGACATTCATAGCATCGAGAATCAGGAGATTCGTTTGGCCTTCGACGCTGAGATGTAGTGTAACCATACTGTCTTTCTTACCCATAGATCGTACCATACCTTTCAAACGTTGTTCGATCAATCTTATACTCTCCACCGCCTACAAAAGTAATACGAATTTCTTTTATACTTTGAAAAATGACAATAGAAATATGTCGGCTTTTTTCCTCGAATTTTATAAACGATTTTTGTTAATTCAACGGTTCGTAGATTTACCTTTTCGTTTGTTTTTTCTCCAGTTTCCACTCGGTCTGCTCTTTGATTTTGGTTCCACGTAACCAACGGATCGTACACAAAGGGCGTGAGCACGCTGATTAAGGTACTCGCTTGGTCTCGTAAAACTCTCATAGTAGTTTGACACGATTGTCTGAACGGACCTTCTACCTTCAAGGGTCCCATTGCTTCGGTCATGTTGTGAGTGAGCCGAAACGGTACGCGTTCAGGCCAGTCTAATAACTCTCCCTGTCATTGCGAGACAATACAATTACATTGATTCGATCAAAAAATACTAAACATATAGTATTGATATATAAATGTAAGTTCCCTTTATATATCCAAAGACGATAAACTTACTCGATTGAACAAGCAATTGAAGTCTACGTGGACGCAATCCCCTCGTTTGGAATCGATTAAAATATTCTCTCCGTGACGATCGCCTAAACCTAATATGTATCCGACCATCGACATCACTGCTGTCGTTCGGATGTAAGACGTTCGTGCTTCATACCTAATGTCACCAAACAATAATAACATATTCCTTACAACATTCTCTAATATCCACTTGAAAAAACTTGATAATCATTATTATTAGTTATTCATTCTTATATGAGCATGACTTCGATTAGAGTTACTTTTACGTACGCTCAAATAGCATAAAAACTCGAGGAATTGGTTTATTAGTCAGAACTACAAAATCAAGTTTGTTAAAAAAGGAAAATCGTTTTTTTTATGAATTTTTAACACTGGTACGCTACTTACCATCCGTAAGCATCGGGGAATGTCAAAAGGAACCAATCTCCCAAAACTGGAGGATGACGAGGAAGCCACTTATTCAAGAAAACATTCCGTTTATTAATCAGCGGATCTCTTATATCTAAAATGGAAAAATTCAACAACTTGCGTTATTTATATCTTGTCAATTGTTGTAGATACAAAGTATCGACTTAGTTTTATTCATGTTATTTTTATGCGCGATGAGCATATCTCTCTTCAAATTACGAGTTTTAGATGTTTTTATTCGCTTGCTCCAATGTAATGACAGATGATAGATCAATTATTGATAACAATACTTACTGCACACTGACTCTTTTAGCTCTCTGGATGTCATTCCAATGCGCCTTTCATTGTAAATCTCTGTAATAATGATTCTTAATCCGACCAAATTTTGTACCCATTCAATCAAGCCGCATTCTTCGTTCAATGGTACAACGTTCTGAAACCATCCAATGGCTTAATTATTATATAATTAAGTATTCTCTACTTTATAAAAAAAAAAACAAATAATAATAATAATAATATCAATGATTTTAGAAACTTAAAAACTTACGTATGTACGAATATAGAGCCTCCGTCTCCTAGACTCTGGGTCTTTTTGAAGATATTTATTTACAATACTATTGAATTCCATCAATCGAAAATCTCTCCGCAGATCATCCTTAGGTTTGCACATGAAAAGATACTTTTTCCCGTCAGATCCCTGTAGAGAAATTCTTCTCGGACGCTGAAGAGATGACATTACCATGACGTACTCGTCGATTCCCATAATTTTCACCCAGTGCCTGAATAATCGTATACAAAATTAAGTGCGTATATAATAATTCTAAAACTCTTAAGTTACATCTACAAAGAACATTGTTTTTTTAACGTTCATTTTACTTACTGCAAAAACGGTTTGTGATTTTCCATCGAGTCATTTTTCAACGGCAGATGAAGCTGTACGAATTTCGTGGCGGGTACCATAATCGCACTAAAGTCCGGAGATGACAAGAGTCGAGGTAAATTTCTTGAAAGTATACTAGCACTCGTCTTCGTTACTTTCTGCAATAAGGAGATACTCGTGTATTAATGGGAAAGAATCGTATAAAATTCTATAAAGGAAAATGATTCAATATTACTAACATCTGGAATTGATTTATTCGACAGCTCGATTAGCCTTTCCCATAGTCTATTGAAGTCTCTGATTAGTTTTACCATTTCACTCGTCCTCAAAGCGGGTTGCGTGAGGATTTCTTGGCAACGCTTTTGCCTTGCCGGATACGAAGACTGTTAAAAACAAACAAATAAAATCAATTAAAAGATAACAATATACATATAGGCCTGGTAAAAATTTGTCCTGCTTCAAATAACATCCGTTATATCCGGAGGCTTAAAGTATATGTTATTGTTCATAAATAAAGATTTATATTTATTTGTATAAAAGAAGTACCATTCCTTAAGTTCTGAAAATGTTTGTAGAACATAATAATTTCAAAGATAAATTTTAACGACGCATATTTTTTATGCCTTGTCTCTTACAGGTGTTACTGGCTGTCAGTCGATTGCGCGAAATTCCTTGGACTATCAGAGACATCTATCGTCACTTTCTCATGCTTAAAAAGTACAATAAACGAGAAAGAATGCAATTGGTTGCGTGTATACCTCCCTACGTATGTACAACTACGACGTACACTAAGTTTTGAGACCTGAAATCTTTTGTCGATAGTAAAACAATTGTCGAAAAAACATTTAATACCTAAAATCTTTTGTCGACATTAAAATTCTTGTCGAAAGAAATTTTGAGACTTAAAATCTTTTGTCGATAGTAAAATTCTTGTCCAAAGAAGTTTTAAGACCTAAAATCTTTTGTCAATATAGTAAAACAATTGTCGAAAGAACATTTTACAATTAAAATATTTTGTCGACAGTAAAATTCTTGTCGATAGTAAAACTCTTGTCGACAGAAGGTTTTAGATCTAAAATCTTTTTCCCATGTCCAAAGTCTTAAGAAAGTTTAAATCTAAAATCTCTAGTCATCGAAAATCTTTGACGGTCAAACTTTGGTAGAATGAAGGTTCGGAAGGCCGATGGAAATAATAACCAACACTGAGGGTACCCCGTAAAACTGTATTAAATTACATTTATGAAATATAAGAAAAATTTACCCTAAACAAAATATTTTTCGGCCCAGAATTGAACGTCCCGGGCCGTAATTTACTGTGGTGGTGGGCGGCGTGGTGGGGATAAAGGGATTCCGAGAAATGTCAATATAGAGCGGGACTGCGTCGTGCCAATCTAACGGGACACCGATACAGCGGTGTGCCAATACAGCGAGACTCTATTGTATTGCGCTGTAACGCAAGTGACGTACATTTTAAATATCGAAAAAAAAAAAAAATATAAAAAAAAAAAAAAAAAAAAAAAAAAAAAAAAAAAAAAAAAAAAAAAAAAAAAAAAAAAAAAAAAAAAAAAAAAAAAAAAAACAAAAGAAAAAAAGAAAAATACACCTTTTACTACCTTTTAGGAAAAAATGTATAAAAATGATTAATTATTGTTTAGATTTTTTCAAGGTACGCGTAAATTGATAATGAAATCTATTTATATCTTTCGTATATATTATATCTACATATTGTATTGAATACAGTACAGGGATATATGTTTCTAAATAAATAAACACATTTACTACCACAATGGATTTGATACTGCAATTGCTATTACCACTACTACTGGTATTAGGTAAATTGTACTATATTGAGATATACTTACGTTAAACACCGAAGCCATCATCCAGAGGCAGTGTTGCGGATACGCGAGAATCAGTTTGACGAGTATTGTCGTTAGCGAATTTTGCACGTATTTGCTGGGATGGCAGATTCTGGACACCAGCTGACTGAATGCGGTGAGCCACATGAACGTTGGTAGCCTCTCCATGTACGCGTCTATCGAACAAAGAAAGAGAAAAAAACCTTCATCCTAAACGCTTATTTCCCGTACGAGAAGTAATATAATGTGTTATATTCAGTGTGGAGGACGTACTAATGAGCGTCGTCAATTTATCGAGAACTTCGATTCGATGTGCGGAGGAGCCTGACGACTTGGACGCGAAGTTCAACCAAATCGTCAACATCCTCGGCATCGACTGATGAATGTACTTGCAGCCGTACTGCAGTGACTTGCCGTAATAATTCAAAATGTGAATCTGCAACGACCTGGCTTGCGGCGTATCCTTATCTTCCTCCGACATTCTGTTCACGATCGATTCGTAATATTGAGCGCAGTGCAGTAAACTCTTGTCCCAGGTACGCCAGACCTCGATCGCTTCCTTGTAATTCTGCATGTTGCCGTTCATGTCCACGTGGAGTGTTTCGTCGTTGTACTTGGCGTACAATAACTTTGCCTGAAAACGACAATTGTCATCGACATTGTTCTTTCGCGGTATCGTAGCAGAGCGATATAAAAATTATCCTTGGGGTTTTTTTTTTTTTTTTTTTGTTCACCTTGGCGCATTGCTTCCTTTCGTCTTCGGAACAAACGTTCGGGGCCATGTTCTTGTACTCGGAAGTGGACTTGAAGTAATTCGCGAAGCACCTCTCCAAGGTCGTGAAAGCCTCTTCCTGGCGGCCTTTCTGCCAGTAAAGCTGCGCCTGCTCGATGCACAATTCTTGCGGTGGGCAGGAATCGTTAGCCGAGAGAATCGACATGTAAGCCTGCTGATACAATCCTGCTCTGCAATTGGTACGAGATGGGAAGGGACCGGTTATTTTTTTTTTTTTTTTTTTATCGACAATGCTTATTTTCATAGGTAACGTGAAAAGAATCGTCATACTTTCTCGCGATTTTGGCGCTTTTCAGCCACATTTTTCCGATTTCTTCCGTCAGCTTGGCGTTCACTTCTGTTTTCTGCGGTTGAAATTGAACGGCCAAATCCAAAGCCGCCCTGCGCATACTCAACATGAACTCGGTGCCGCGCGACGCGTTTATCAGTTGTCCGCGCTGGTGCCACTCGCCGAATAGGGCTGGCAAATTCTCGAAATTGTTCAACATCGTGGACGCGGCCTTTTCGAATTCGTTAAGAACGTGCAACCTAAAAATAGCGTCCATCGATTTCTCCGACTTTTCTCACTTAAAGTTAATAGTTACTAAAGTCAATCGTCCCGCGTGATTTCTACTCACTTCATGATATACGAGTAGCTCTGCTGATAAGCGCCAGGATGCGACGCCGATCCCAACAAGGACACCAATTTCTTCTTCATGGACAATGTGTCCGGTTTTATTCCTTTCTTCAAATCCTCCAGTAGCGTAACTTTGATGTGTTTCTCCGGATCACTTTCCGAGAAGTAGGCCAGTCGCCAGAAAGGCTCCGTGTCCGACAAGAGCGGTTCCAATTCCGGCCTATAGGTATGCGGGAATCGACGAGTGAATACAAACAGCACAATGACAATAATTTACTTTTGGACACTGTCTCGTACCTGTTATTTAAAAGTCCTTTCGTGATGTTCATGGCCGTGAACGGTTGATCGAGGCCGAAATAGCACTGAATCATGCCTTGGAGATACTTCGGTTGCTGAGACTTTTTTTGCACCAATCTTTCGTAACAAGTTGCCGCGTCCTAAATGCGATAAGTCAGTTCCAATTAAGTGACAACGGGATGAAATTGAATCGTATGATAATTACCTGTAGCTGCCCATTGACTTCGTGAGCCAATACGAGCTGCTGGAGTGTGGGACATTGACTTTGGGATGCCAAAATACCGGATACACCGTCGGGTTCTTCCAATTGCGTGTAAATTTTCTGACAAGAGAATTGTTTTCCATAAACGAAAAAGCGTATGCAGTGTTGGGAACGAAAGGAAAAAAAAAAAAAAAAAAAAAAAAAAAAACTTCACGCGTTAAACGTGAAACTTGATCGTTATAAAGATGCTCGAGACACTTACGGCCAGTAAACTACCTTCCGTGGACTCGGACAATCCTTTCTTGCACGACAACATATGGTGCTCCAAGTACATAAGGGCCCGATGATATTCGTAGGACTTGTAACAGCCTTGGGCCAGTATTAAGGGCGGAAATGATTGGTAAAATACTGCAAAGAAACGATAAAAATTAGGGTTTTATGCCGTAATTACCAAACTTTAAAGTGATAAATTCAACGGTACTTTCGATATTTTTGTAAGCGGAGTCTTGCTTAAGTCTTCGTTCTCTCAGCCATCTGTGCACATGGTCCAATACCATAAATACCACCTATTGGGCGCAAATGAAGAATTTGAATAAATGCCAAACGTTCAAACCCACGAATGTACGCGTTTGGTCCATTCCCCGTGAACGGCAATGTGGTTATACTCACTTGCGAACATCGAACTCGTCTAGCTTCGTCGGAGACTCTTTCCTTATTGATGTTCATGTCGAACTCGTCGCGCACCGGCCTGTGGCGCAGAAGCTCTTGATCGGAGCTAGAGTGTATCTCCGTATTAATTACCGACAGCATCTCGTTAATTATGCTCCTGGTTGTCCGTTGCGCACCGTTCGCCACCACGTAAACTGAATGCGGCACATTTTGTTTTAGTTTCTAAATTGTGACTATTAACGGTAAAGGGCATCATTTATTTTATGTGTATACTTCTTACCGATAATATGAGGAATGCAAAAGAGCATTCCTTTAATGTCCCTCTTGAAGGCCGGGCGACAAGCGTTTAACACCGTGCGAATTTTGGTATCGTTAATGCCGTTCAGTATGCTGCTGGTCCAGTTCAGTGCCCACATGTCGAAGGTCGATCCCGACTCTGAACTGTTAAGAAATTACATTTTACTAGGCCCGAAATAATTGCGTTTACGATAGTTTCACATAAAACGAAAGTAATTACCCATAAATTGGACATGGGAATTCCGTATCGTCGGAGGTCATGATTACATAGTGAGACGACAAAAATGGCCGGATAATTTGTTGCATTTTTTCCGGTATTTTCTCCCAAAATTGTTTATTCTCGCCGCTCGATGAAATACCGTACGCTTTCAATAATTCCTGAAATTCAAATGTCATATTTCTTTTTCTGTCGTTCTTTTTATTCCTATCTTAACAGTATATAATAACGTTATTGGGTTCAAATAATGACATCTTTGCCCACTGCGCGGCGTTGCTCGTTACTGCGCACATAACCTATACTTTTTGTTAAAACTTTGGAAATCGAGGCGACATCTAGCGACATCATTTTACAGTTTGGAGACATTTGTATATTTCAGAAATGTTCGAATGACAATAATATACTTTCCTTTTGTCGTCTTGTCGATGGTAAGAATTTTAATTTAAGTTCAAATATATTTTCCATGAAAATAGTCGCTAATATCTTGTCGTTTCCCAAAATCTTTCTTATCATAATATCTAATGTATAATGTAAATCTGAATTGATGGTAGAGTTAAAAAAAAAAAACCCGGAACTTACTTGTATCGCCAATGAGAAGCAATCTAGACTCTGGGTGTTTTTTTGCATCTGGAATGCTCGAACGAGTTCGCATAGAAATCCCCAAGCGAATTCTTCGTTCATGTCGGATATGAACGGGCTTTCCTCTGAAAAACACAGTACATAGTTTTCTTTATGAATTCAATCCTATTAGCAATTTTTAAATAAAAAAAAGGAAGCATTTTAATTACCTCTGGATATAATGCGACGAGGAAGAAGACTCGGTTCTACTGCTCCGAGTTCCCCGATACATTCGCCGTTCGCCACGCGCATATTCTCATCCTTGTCGTGACACCCGGCCATAAGAGTGTCTAATAACTGCGCCATTATTAATTAACGTGCGTATAATAATATTAATATTACGACGTCGAAAGAAACAGACCAAAGAGTAAACGTACCTCGACGATTAAGCCGTGAGCGTTGACGTCCGTCAATATCAAATCATTTATTTCGCCACGATGTTCGGCGAGGAACTGTTGCAAGTGGACGAGAGCTTTCAATCGAACTTCGGCAGTTTCGTGCTTTATCCGCCTTATCCAAACCTCCAGACTTTCCTCGAAACTTTTCGGCCTACGCGAGAAAATCGCCCGAATATAGTCAATGCAAAAATAAACCCTACGAGAACAATGACGATGATGGTGCTTACTTGTGTTTTTCAGCGCACGTCGCGACCATATCCGTTATATTGCTCGTGACGTCCAGTTCTTTTATGAAAAACAGATCAGCGATGTAGACGGATAGTTTATCCTGATTTTTCACGAGAAGACGCTCCAGCATTGCGTTGCTTCGTTGAGGGCAACTTTTCAACAATGGAATCATCGAGACGCATATCGTTGCTAATAATGGTCCCAATTCGTTGATGAATGTGCTGCAAAGAAATTGTGCTACTTTTTTTTTTTTTGACTAATACCGACGATTTGCATTTGAGAAGGCAACATTTAATATGAGCGTAAAAAATGACGGCTTGTGGATCAACTAGACTATTTAAACCAACGAATCCTTAAGTAACAAACCAGTTCGCGTTAAATCGTCACCTGCTTCGTAAAACGTACTTTTGAAGATATGCTTTCCAAGCGTCGCAAGCCAAGGATCTGAATCCGGGTCTCGTCAATCCTAATGCCGTTCGCAATGTGGCTAAAATGATGTATCTGTATTCCGTGATGCGATCCGCGCCCATGCAATCGATTACCAGCCTCAACGAAGACAACGCGGCCCGTTGGGTTCGCTCGTCCGAATTGGTGTTTAGATTCGCGTCGAAAGTAACCAGAACGCCGTGCAACAGCGGCGTTAGATATGATCTCTGCAAAGTAAAATCGCGTTTTCTTGCGTTTGACCACTCGATCGAGACAGGCCTAAAATACTCACGAGTCCTTCGGGCGATTTGAAGTTGACGTTTTTCTGATTGTCAAACTTTGCCAGTAGCTCCAAGCATCCAATCACCGTTTCTGAATGAGCATGGAAGTTTAGCATCAACTCGCTGAATATTCCCTGCAAGAACGAAACAGTTAAAGGGTAATGTCCTAATGGTTGACTTCAATTCGAGGGTTACCTTGATAGTCCTCCCGGCAAGGTGCGCGATTTTCAAGGACGTCACGGCCGAGATGTAATCGAAGCATTTTTCAGCCACGTCCGGCGGCTCGAATAAACAGATATAAGGACAGATGTACTGGAAAGTTACATCAAGTGACAAATTAACGTTCCGATGTATGTTCGAGTAAAATAAAAAAAAAAAAGAAAGAAACACACCCACCTGAAAGTAATTTTCAAACATTTGTGCCTCGCTGGTGGGGATCAGCTCGGCGATGTCGTTCAACAGACTCTGCACGGACTTTGGATCCGGCGACTTGATGACCGCGGGCAGTAAGAAGCACACCGCGTGATGGCCGTCTTTGCGTAGCATCTGCCGTGATCCTTGGAAACCAATGCACTTGGCCAGTCTGTGTATGGACGTAGACATGTTGAAACCGTGATCGATGCGATTGTGCAACGCTATTGTCATCATTAACTGCGACAAAGAGAATGCGTTTCGTGGATATGCTTCAAGTGAAATGCATGGTCGTCGTGCAATGACGGACTTACGTACTTTCATAAAGTCCTTCTTGTAGCGGACGTACAGTGTTCGCGGAGAAACGTTGTGAAACGCCGCGATCGCTCGATAAGCGGCGGTGGCGTGCGCTAGAGCGATCTGAGATGAATTCGGGTGAAGCAGCGTCGCGATAAACATGCTCAGTATCCGATGTTCTATTAAATAGAGTTGGGTGCTGAAGTAAACCGAATGTTGGATTATAAATGAAACATTGGACAGTGCAGAGAATCTTGGGAATCTAATCGAGGAATAAATTTTAATTACCAGCCGATATTTCGAGCGGTCAGGATTAACGTCTCGTGCAGGGAGGAATTTTGATTGTTGAGAGCGGTGTCCAGTGCGCGAAGCAACGCCACCATGATCATGTCTGCCAGGTCCTTCAGATCGCTCGACACCGAGTCTTGCAGCAATGACAGATTCGGCATGGACAGGGTGATTCGATTGTTCAACATCGGGCCGATCGATTCTTCGAAATTTCTGCGAACCTCGAAGTTGGAATCTTCCACAAAAGTCAACCACAATTTCGCCGTGGCGTTGCTGTTCAAATTCTTCGTGTGATTCGAGAGGCGGAGCAGATTTTTCGACATTTCGACGCGAACGTTTTCGCAGCTGGACGTGAACAGCTCGTAGAACGGCTTTAGGAACGCGTCCATTTTCGGGGTCACGCTACTGGGTGTGGACGGTTCCGATTTATCGTGCTTTCTGTCGCAGTACCTGCACTGGATTCTCCATTTCGAACAAGTCCTCGATTCCCTGACGAGATATAACCGGGATCGTGACATTTGTTAATTTTATTATTATAACAGATTGTTGACCGTTGATCGGTTGGAACAATGACATGTACGTACTTTTTTTAAGTCCAAGAGGAATAATTTCAAAATTCAAAATGGCGGACGCAACTTGACAAATGCATCCGTTCTGCATAAGAAATTTCGTATATGTATATACATATGTACTTCGAGGCAATCATATTACGAATATTGTCATAGAATAGGTCATATATAACTTTAAAATTCAAAATGGCGGTTTCAATGTGGCGCACAACGTCTGGGACAGCCGCCATTTTTAATTTTAAAATTACCCCTCATGGACTTTAACGTACAAGTCATTATTCCACCCGATTCACGGTTTCAATCATTCACTAAACATAAGAAATTGTTTGCGTCCAGACAGACAAAGCAGAGGTTATATCGGCAATGTTCAACTCTGAATGCGTGCGCATCCAATGCTACTGTCAATTAAACTGTCAGCACATTGCAACGTTGCCAAGTTTATGCAGTGAATTCGAATGTTGAAATCGAATATATTCTATTTAATGCGTTGATGTTTTGAGTTGTTGATTTATATATATAGTCAAGTAAAAATTAATTTGAAATATATTTAGAGGTTATGTTGCCTTTCTGCTCGTGAATTATTAATTCGTAATACGTTAGTCAAGCTGGTTACTCTTCAAGTTTTTCTTAATCCGATTGAAATACTTCTAAAGAAATAAATTCCAAGTTAATCGCGTAAAAGTAACTTCTTAAATAAACCACATCTCTATGTTGAAGAGTTGTATTTTTATGTTGTACAAATAAAATTGGATTCGTCTAGTAAATATTGCAATATCCTTAAATATATATATGATAATGAAATTACTTTGCTTATACCTTTCTACGATTGCATCTTTAGATATCAAACAAACCAGTGGACCGATTACTTTCGCCAAAGTCTGATGCTGGACTGAATTGTGAGTGTTGTAGGTAGGTATAAGTATTCGTTCCTGAAGGTTGTCAAATGTAATGCTATCATCCAGTAACAGAAGTGGGCACATTCTGAAATTGAAATCGATTAACTTCTTCATCGATTAATTCAAAACATTTAACTGTAGATAATAGAATATATTGTTCGATTTATAGAGATATACAGATAGGCGCATCGAAACAAGTATACTCACTGGATGGCTGCAAGTACGAGATCAATTTCACAAACGGAAATGCAATCATGTAAAACTGACAACCGATGGGTCCCTGCGCCGTATCTGCAGACTGCCTCTAGACACGCGATTTTCGTCGCGACATTCAATGATTTAGCTTTTGCTATGTGAGCTCTCGAAAATTCCGACTTTTGAGAACCATCTTGCGTCCATGGTAACAGTAAAATGTTTTGAATCTGGCTTCGATTGGCTTCTCGGTGAGCCATCAGTTCAACAAAGTTCTCAAAGATTAACGTGTTTATTTGGAAGTCAATGGACTCGGACAAACAAGACAGAAGTAGAATTTGAATTTCATCGATGTCCCTGTCATATAAGCTGGTAGAGATGTTGAGTTCTGCGAACCAAGAGTCTAATATGCTCGTTGAACGAAGCAAACTTAGTGAGTTGTTAAATTTCTGTTGCTGAATGTTTCGAATCAACGAATCTCGCAATGCGTTCCAAAGTTTACTGAGGCGAGTTACCTCGGCAGGCTCAGCGGCTGTCATGTTCGTTTTTACATCATACAGTACGAAATGTATAAGTACTTTTGGAAACGACTGCAAATAAATTCGAAAACAATTTAATGATTTTCTTTTTAGAACGTTGAATACTTTAGTAACATGTAAATTTTAATATATGCTTACTGGACAATTTTGATAATATGCCACATATTTTGAGATGTTATATTCAGGACACGGTTTGGGATATTTAGTTAAGAATTGCTGAATTTTCAAGCAAGTAATTTTTTCCAACTCTTTGCAATCTACAAAATTTAGAAAAATGATGTAAAATTTAGAAATTCGTCTTTTTTATAGATGTTTGATCGTAAGAAGTGTTAAAAAACGGTACTTATGACTTGCGAAGCAATCGAATCAATTATTTCAAAACAAAAGGCGGTAATGTCTGGGATGTTGACGGATGACACAAGGTATGTAAAAGCATCCGAAAATTGCGAAACTGAACTCAAGGAAAGTAGTCCCTGATTCAGCCAGTTGGGCATAGTCTTCACTACTTCTGTCGCATACATAATAAGAGATTTTGCATCCTAAACAAAGTATTACGAGTCACTTACAATTTAAAACTTGTTAATTTATATATCATACCTTATCTTGAATAGTGCAGTATTTCATCATCTCGGCACAGACTTTCAATCCCAAGATTTTAACTTCAATATCCGATTTTACAATCATATTCATAATCTTATTCCACAGCAAATGAGTATTCCACGAAGATACTCCAGATTCTAAAATGATCTACGAAATATATATTGTATATGTATTATTGAATTATATTGTTAAATATGTGCTCAACTTTATTACAAAATAAACATGTTAAGTCTCTCGAAACTCGTATTAATAGACAATACCTGTAGTATTGAAATTTGGAGTGATGGTACATCTTTTAAATCTACTACTACCTGAAAAGAAGTAAGATTTAGATATGTAACGATATTTTTATCAACTGTGAACTTGTTGAGGTCTAATTTATTGTTTTCTTCACTTTCATCGTTGCAGTTTGCATCGTACTCCATTAATTCTGAAATGATGAAATACAATATGAGTAAACGTTTAATATCGGCTTTTAGCTTACTTACCATCCAGAATTTGTAAGTACTCCGTTGATATGTCCTTGTGCATTTGAAAATGCAAACGAGTCAATATTCTTAACATACATACTTGGACCTCTATGGCACATTTGAGCAAAGTTGGATTCAATTGCGGAATGCTTATTAAGTAAAACATTGAACCGAAAAGCCATGTTGTGAAAGCTGCAATAAAATTAATATTTCTTATAATTGCCTACAAATTAATAAATTGTAATTGCGATACGTTTAAACAAAGAAAATTAAATTAATTTTGGACATTTCAATGTTTATAAATTACGGTAGTAATGTATAATCTTTTCGTACCAGTATACTGCCTCTGAATCTCGTTATTTGTAAGATTTTCCGAGCTCGGAACTAAGATATCTCCCAAATTATTAGAACGACGTAGTAAGATTACCAATAGGGATTGGAGATTTTCTTCCATGCTTTGAGGTATCAGTGGTGGACTTCCAAGACTCGAGAAAATATTGATCAACATACTGTTCATGAATTGCCATACTTGTATTTCGTGCGTTGCCCTGCAAAATAAATGGAAATAAATTGAAATAAAACTTAAAGTGTTTTCAACTTATTTACGGACAAAATTTGCCTAATTGTTTCAAGTACTAAGGATGTATGACATTATTAGTTGCACTCATTATTAGTTTTTACGTACTCCTGATTCGGAGGCGGTTCTTCAGGGGAATCTACTTCCATGGTTATCTCGTTTATTTTCTAGCGAACACAATGACAGACAAGGAAAACTGAGATCGCATCTCCTTTATGTCCAATTAACAGAATTATTTATAGTAAAGCTCCTATACATCTTTTCTCATTTCACATCACGCACCGCCGGTACCGCCGTTTTGGCAATATTTACGAATCGACATTTGCCGTGCCGCTCTTTCATTTTACGCGGTGACATGTGTATTGTCATCCGCGAAAAGGAGCCTTTAACATTAAGCCGCGTTCCTATAGAAATTTTCACCAGATTTTCAAATCCGGCGGCGGAAATTTGAATTCGTCTATACCGAGAAATGTAATCATAAACTATTGATATACATGTGTATGTACAATTAATGTTTGCTGGGGGACTTAGAAAAAAAAGATTGTACAATTTTTTACATACATTGAAATGTTTAAATTTATAATTTGAATAATTAACGGCTGATGAGTATAGATCGTATAGATAATGTATGCGTATGTATATATATGTGTTGCAGCGATGACGATATTCTAAAACAATTTGTTTCACAGTAGGACAAATAAAAGTTTGAATTCTGATATTTTAATATATATTGTGTATAACATAATGGATGGAAATAATAATAACGATTGTAATGAATGCCGTTAGCAAGGTCATCAATATAAATATATACATATACTGGAGCCGTGTAAATATATAGACCATCGTTTGAAACTTTGGAAAAACAAAAACAATTGTAAATGTATATACATACATACATGTATATCTACACACCTATAACTGCTGTATATGTCACATATGTCATTACATATTTGTTTCAGTGATCAATAATAATACGGTTAATCCTTTTCCCAATAAGTTATTCAAGTTTTGCCTGCGATTTTATTTTCATAAAATAAAAGTATCGAATCTATTTTCTGGAAAGCGCCTTGTGTATGCGGCAGCCATATTAACAAATTGAAAGTGCATCGGGAGTACATATTACTCTGTGGTACATATGCACATACGTATATGCTATATATTACCATGCGTATATGCATGTGTAAAAACTGAATATGTATGTGATTCCTCTGTGATGCAATGTACGATGTACTGTAAAAATAGGCTTTAGCACAGTTGGTGGAAATAATCATAAGTTTATTTATTTCACGTGGAAGTGCAATCAAGGAACATATGGACTACATACGGAAAAAGATAGCAATGAGAAATGCGATATCTATGTCCTTACTACATTTGACGGTCTGAGATCTCGGAAGTGAAGTCAGTTTCGAAATAAACGTCTGTGGACGATGACAGAACGGTGAGTTTTTGGCTCCTCCTCAGCTTGTTTATCTGAAAAATTTGTTATATTGACAGAATCCGAATATTCAGAGTAAATAAATAAATACATTTTCATTTTTTAGATGAGTTGTCGTCCAGTTTTGCCATGCGGAAAAGGTCGATCGGTCTCGTATTCATCTCGGTCTTCCTGTGGGGTGTCATCATCTATTTTCTCTTCTTGGACAGACCGATTGGCAAAGAACAGTCTAAGGTAGCATCATTCTCTCCCCTTCAGCTTGTTTACCGTTTTAGAAAATTCAGTGCTTCTCGTGTCGGCAACTCGCAACATTTCTTTTTTCAGAATAAGTTTGCCAAAGAAATAGATGGCCTAAGAAACGAGGTAAAACAATTGTTCCTGTCAAACAAGCAATTTTTGAAAGAAATTGAGGAAAAGTCAACTCGGAAAAGTAAGTATTTTTATGATTAATGATTAATTAATATAATTAATAAAATAAAATTAATTTAAATCTAGTTACTAATCGATCAATCTTAGAACCAGGAAGGGAAGTTGAAGTGCAGGAACGTGTAATTGAACAAATTGTTCAGGAAACGGATGAAAGGCCAGAAGATCCTGTTAAAAAATACGTTGAGCAAGGTGGCCAAAGAGAAAATAATGTGCCAAAGGAAACTAAAACAAATATCGAGGTAATTTTGTGATCGAGTACAAAGTAATCAATTGAAGATATAGAATTCTGACTGCAAGCTCTATGCGGGAGGTCAATGATGAGAGAGTTTTTTTTTAATTATGTTATATATTAGTTTTCTGTAAATACCATTTGTCTTTATCACTTATTAGTTATTGTTTATTTGTATTTTTAAGTGAAATTCTTTAATTTTCTAATAAAAAAATCTTTCGACAGGTTGATCCTCGAATGGAAGCATTGCACAAATTAGCATCGCAA
>JAPYZR010004252.1:0-19209 GCA_030522945.1 Trichopria nigra | reverse complement strand
AAAAAAAAAAAAAAAAAAAAAAAAAAAAAAAAAAAAAAAAAAAAAAAAAAAAAAAAAAAAAAAATGGAATCGAGACAATTCTTTGAAAAATTTCATTCCTAGCTTTAAAATCTCTACCTTGTGATCTCGAGGACGGAACAACGAAGTATAATTGAGTGATCAAACGAACTTACTTAAGTGACGTTTGATCCTAATTATGCGAGTTGTTCCGTCCGAACAGATCACACCCCCTCCCTATGTTTAAATAAACCCCACCCTTAAAAAATAAAATTTTTCATTACTGCTTATTACTTTAAACTAAATGACAGATGTTGATGGTTGCTAGGGATACCTAGACGAATTAAATATTCCCGCTTTAAAATCGTGAGCAGTCAGCACGCAAAAAACAGCACTACCTTGTGATCTCTTCGGACGGAACAACTCGCATAATTAGGATCAAAAGCCCGAAAAACAAAAGCAGGCCACAAAAGCCGTTGTTCCCGGCGTGAAATGCGTCCAGTACTTTCGGCTAAGGGATACAGAAAAATTATTTTTTATAGGATATACACCAAATGAGTGGAAGAAATCGCGAGTTTCATTTATTCCGAAAGCAGGAAATAGAAACTTCGTGCAGGCAAGGGACTATAGACCGATCAGCCTAACATCCGTCTTGCTAAAGTTGTTGGAAAGATTGGTTGAGGGCTATTTGAAAGATGGTCCTTTGAAACAAACACCTCTTCATGGTGAACAATATGCATACCAAACTGGCAAATCTGCAGAATTAGCGATTAAGTTAGTGGTGGGACATATAGAGAAGCAACTTAAAGTAAATAGGCGCCTTCCTGGACATTGATGGGGCTTTCAATCGCACCTCGAGAGTAGCAATTCGGAAGGAAACGGAGGAACATGGGGTACCAAATGAAATCATTAGATGAATGATGAGCACCCTTAATAACAGGTATATTTATACGGAGTGGCAGTGTAGCACTGTGGAGGGAACAATCTCTAGGGTTGTCCTCAAGGAGGTGTATTGTCCCCACTTCTTTGGAATAGTTTGATCAGGAAACTTATCGAAAGTGGAATCTATACAATAGGATATGCGCATGATATCGTTATCCTAGCTAGAGGCAACTTCGAGGAAGCCTTGCAGGAGCTTATTCAAGAAGCCCTAAGGAATGTGGAAAGATGGTGAAAAGAAAAAGTACTATCGGTACAACCCGAGAAAGTAGCTATCATCATCTTTTCCAGAAGATATAAGATCAGGAAGCTTCGGGAGATGTTATATGTGGTAAGCACGTTCCATATGCCAACGAAACCAAATATCTGGGAGTAATTCTAGATAAAAAGTTAGATTGGAATGGACACCTGGAACAAAAATGCCAAAAAGCAATTGCCACCTTCTGGCAATGCAGGAGAGCACTGGGTAGTAGCTGGGGGCTTTGACAGAAGCAACTACTCTGGATTTATCAGCACATGATGGTATCAATACTTACTTATGCGGCATCAGCATGTTGGCGCAAAGTAGAAATGATCCACATACAATAAAAACTGGACAAGGTACAGGCTATGTTCTTAAGGGGCATATGTTCTGTAAAGAAAAGTACACCCACAGCAGCGATGAGATCCCTGTTGGGGTTACCGACCCTGGCTCAAGCAATAAAGTGCGAAGCCAGGAGAACTATATACAGATTTGGGTGCTTGGGAAATCCAGCAAGCAATCTGGAAGGGTTCGAAGAACTCTTCCAAGGGAATCTAAAAGATATGTGGAATCAACCACAGGATAAGATCCAGATCCTTGATACAGGTGAAAATAACTTTAAAGTTTATTTTCCCATAAGGGAGGACTGGAAAAATAAATCAGCTACACCTAGACATGGAATCATCTGGTTTACTGATGGTTCCAAGTCAAAGTTAGGTGTAGGTGCTGGATTCTGCGGACCGAAGTTACAGGAGAACTCTTAAACTTCAAAAATTCAACACTGTCTTCCAAGGGGAAGTAGCGGCCATTCTCACTGAGAAAAATGACTGGGAAAACGATATGGATATGCTCTGACAGCCAAGCGGCGTTAAGAGAAATAGAAAATCCAATCGTCAAATCAGCCTTAGTTAAGGATGCAAAGCTCTGTCTGCATACAAAGGCAATTAGCCAAGTGTGCTGAATTCTGGGGGGCTTCGCCGAACTTGATGAAAATTTTACCAATACCAATATCAAATTATGAACTGAAGACTAAGGCCCTTACCCACTTTTTTGTAGGACAGTTTTCTGTTCCATACAAATTTTCCTCTATCTCGCACCATTTTCGATACGGACACGTTAATAAGAAGAAAGACCCGATTTTTACACTTTTAAAAAAGTTTATAATTTACATAAATAACTATCCGAGGATATGTCCTCCGAGTCGATCCGATCGAAATTGACTGAGATATGAGCGTTGCAAGAGAACAATCCGTTACGTAAACGACCGGGTAGTCTGTCGCTTGACGCGCTTGACCCCTCTCCGAACGCTATCCAATGTCCTGTGAAACGGGTCGTATACTTGGCAATTCTGGCATTCCTGGTACTGGTATGGTTTAAATTTGTCAGTTTACCTCGAACGTTCGACAACTCGAGACGTGTCTATTTTCGCCGTTCATTATACTATAACCGCAATTTTCATGTATTATATATATACATAAATGTATCGAAGAAAAGGTTCGCAAAGATGGAGAATCGAATATAATTTCCGGAGATCCCGGCCAAGGAAAAGGAAGAATGTTTTTAACCCGAAACTGATCGAATCGGCGAGTGAAAATTTCATCACGTCTACGAAGAAAATGAAAGATAATATTGATATGATTGTGTCTCAGAACAGTTAAAGATCGCATTTCAAACTTTTTGACTGTGCTTGCTGCGATTTCGAATTTAGTAAAGTGTGACGGAAATATTAAATTTGAAACTGCTAATACAAGAGGGCTAGGCTCCAAACTCGTTGATAACTTTATATATCATCTTCTCCTTGTCTGGCACACTCATATGATATAAATCGTCGAATTATATTCACTATATGACGTTGAAGTTGGCGGCCGATTCCCAGCGCCTTTTTTTTCATTTCTTTTCTTCTTTATATTTAAAGAAGATAAAATCTTTGTTATAAAATGAACACCATTAAAAGTTTATAAATAATCGATATAAATGGAGAAAACGAGATTTTGCAATAATTAATTGTCTATATCCTAACAACTAAGGCTGTTCATTTCCTGAACATTTGAGGAAATACTCGTAGATCCATCAGAAATAAGATTAAATCATTTTTAGAAAATGAACACCCCAAAATGTTTAGAAAAAAATTGAAATATACTAACGAAACGTGATATTGTTATAAATA
This sequence comes from Trichopria nigra, assembly GCA_030522945.1. Lineage (NCBI taxonomy): Eukaryota > Metazoa > Arthropoda > Insecta > Hymenoptera > Diapriidae > Trichopria > Trichopria nigra. The sequence goes on along the minus strand of JAPYZR010004252.1, from coordinate 15,865 downwards.
ATTCGCTGTATCTTGGCAACAAAGGGTGTGGCTTTATTGAAACTTCTTGGTAGTGTTCATTGATGTCTTGGAAGACGATATTTCATTAATAATAAATATTCGTATGTTAAATTTTCGAGAAATACATTTTTTGCATCCTGAAATTTCACGGTTGAGAACCGCTGGCAGCCGGCGCGTTGCCGGTCCGGCCGCTGGGAATCAGCCCCCAACTTCAGCGTCATATTCACTATGCGAGTTCTCGGCTTAGGATTGGCTGGATCACAAAATTTTGTGGACTTATGGACATGCCAACTTTTCTTTCCGAAACTACGTATGCAATGATTTTAAAAAGGATTTATGAGCCTGTAAAAACTCTGTGGTATTCAAAACAGCCGTTCAAGAAGTAGTTGAAAAACACAGAACGCAATAGGCGGAATTAACAATTTCCGAAGATGGATCCTGGAAGCGTCGTTATTCGGAGTGTCATCTGCCGTAGGATACTGCAGTGGAAAAGTGGTTGATCTTATAGTAAATAGTTCGTACTGTAAAATGAATCGTGGAAGCATCAACTAAATGATGCGGAATTCGAAGAATGGTACGAAACACACAATAATCAATGCAGTTCAAATCACGAAGGCCCCGCGGGAAAAATGTAGGTACACTATATTGTCGACATCTTCAAGCGTTCAATAGAAAAATATAATATCCAGTACTACTACTATATTGGAGGCGGATATTCAAAGACGTACGCAGGGGTAGTAAATGCTCATCCTTACGGCGACGTAGAGATTATTAAAAAAGAATGTATCGGACACATCCAGACGCATAAGGGATCCCGTCTTGAGTCAGATCAGTCGTTCGCAGAGCAGTTTAAAATAAGCATTTATTCGAAAACAAGACACTGAGACGAAAAGTGCAAGGTGATAATCCTAATTATCATCCGAATCGTCCTAGACGGCGAAAAGTTCCTCAAAAATTCAACCCAATGAGTGCTGAGACAGTAAGTGAAGAGGCAAGCAGAGGTGAAGGAATGAGCTCTTCAGCTACAAAAATGAAAGCTACGTCAGCTGATATAATCATTAATTTTACACATTGCTACCGAATCAGTGTTTTTGCTGCAATATCGAATTTCTGTGTTCAAAACATGTAAATGAAAGCAAACATTTGGAGAAACAGGCAGTCGTGCATTAGGATTTAAAATCGCCGTTACATGTGCGTGTGGGACTGTTCTGATTAATTCGGGACCTTTTATAAAGAATAGTTTTGAAATGAACCGCAGAATTGTGTTTGTGATACGTTTATTAGGCGTGGCACGTAAGGGTATAAACATATTTTGTGGCATGATGGATTTAGGCTGTGAATTGAGTGTACGTGCTTATGACGGTATTATACAGCATATACATGCTCCCTGCAAAAAATGTATAATGATACGTGTCACAAAGCTGTTGAGCAAGAAAGACAATATAATGAAAAAGAGGAACAACCTTATCAAATCTCAAAGTATCTGGAGATGGCTCTTGGAAAAATCGAGGATTTTCTTCACTGTACGGTGTAACGACGCTCATTGGATATAACACGGGGAAAGTCATCGATTTATTGGTGAAAAGTAGTTATTGCCAAATATGTAGATATTATAAAAACGATAAAGATAATCCCGAATATTTGGAGCATGAGTTCAAAATTAAAAAGAACGAGTGCATTGGACATGTGGAAAAGAGAATGGGCAGTCGGTTGCGCAATATAAAGAAAAGTGCAAAATTAGGAGGAAAAGGAAAGCTGACGTATTAATAAACAAATTAAGAAAATACTACGGTCTCGCTATCAGACATAACAGTGATTCTGTTATTGAGATGAGAAAGGCGATAATGGCAACATTTTACATTTGTCTTCAACAAATGAAAAACCGCAGCACGACGGCTGTCCTCCGGACGCCGACTGGTAGCGTAAGTGGCGCGTCGCACAAGCCTTGGGGCAAGAATTTGACCATCCACATCCACTACATGAAGATGTGCAAAAACATATTCGTCCAATTTATGAAGATCTGTCACGGGATTATTTGTTGGAGAGATGTTTAGGTGAACATACACAAAATGCTAATGAGAGCTTCACGCTGTCGTCTGGCGTTTAGCTCCTAAACGTCTCAATTGTGGTAAAAAAATCATTGAGATAGCTGCTTTTTTGGCTTCCGGCATGTTTAACGAAGTATTTTCGTTCGTAATGACGACAAACGCTGTATTGAATAGTAGGAGTGCCGCTCTCTTGACGCCACCAAAGAGGCTCGTACTTTTCGACAACAGGAAAAAACGGCTCAATTAGAACAGTTTGAAGAAGAGGAAGTCTACTCTATGGCCCTGGAATCACACACAAGTTAGAACGAATTACGAATTTTTTTAAGATTTTTCTATTACTCAAACTTTAAACGCGTTTTTCTCGAAACGCAAAATTTCACACGCCGTGCAACGTGGCTAAAAAACTAATCATTCGATCTTTATGAAGTATGGTATAGACATTCTATAGATATATCGCCCCAGCATGACAAGCTCCGATTTATTATTTTTTTATTTAAAACATTGTTATTAACAATTGTTTCTAAAAGAAAATCCTTTTTTTTTTCAAAACTTCGCCATTTTTGCAAAATTGTAACGAGTGGTCAACGGTCGTGAATTTAGCAGCCTACATTGCCGTTGGACTATTCAACGAAGGAGCAAAATCATTATTACTTTTCTTGAACACTACAGGAGTGAGTTGTAGTCACAACGCACACGCATACGTGGAAAAAATCGATGAAACTTGGATTGCATTGGCAGAGAGGCGTGCGGCCCAGAACACTCGTGAAGGGAGAATGCTGAAAAGACAACAAATTGCATTTTTTGAAGCGGGATCATCGGCAGACGAGCTACCATATGGGCCCGGAATAGATGAATTTATGTAAGTTTAAACAAAGAATTATTTTTTTCGTGTAAACTGAAATTGACACTTTAAACGCGTTTTTCTCGAAGACATTTTTGAAATCGGTGGCAAAAATTACTCAAAAACTACTGAACCGATCTTTATGAAATTTGGCAGGCTTATTCAATACATAAAAATGTATTATTTAATCGTTCTTTTTTTTCGATAAAAAATGGCCGTTTTATAGCCAAGAAATGCCCGTTTTTTATTAGTAAACATAGAACCATTAACTTTGACTGTCTTCTATTTTGGGAAAAATGCATATTTTTTAAATCCATCGAGCAAAGACTTGGTTATATTGTTATTTAATTAAATCCATTGACATTTTTTGTTTCGGTTAACCAGTGCGCCACAAAATTTATCACCGCCAAACGTAGAAATAAAAATACAATTTCTTTGACGGCCATTTGTAACTAAACTATGTTATATTATTGTTGTTCTTATTTTAAGCATTGGAATTGTTATTTTATATTTCTAGTGCTTGGTGTGTTGATTATCGTTGATTGTATAAGAAATGTTGCATGAAATAACGAAATAGTATATTATACATCAAGGGATAGAAGCGGGGCGTTTCGTAACGAGTATGATGGTGTGGCACGAGTCATAGCGCATGCGATACGATGACGAGTTTCACAACTTATACAAGTTGCGAAACGTTCCGCTCTACCCCGTGACATATACGATATTTTATACAATACACGAGTACGATAATGGCAATTGTTTATTCTCTTATCCCTATAACCTTCTTGAAATATGTTTATAATTCTTTTAGGAATGTAGAGATGTTTTGATCCGTATAAAGCTATATGCGTTTAATATCATATGTATACATATAATTTTATAGAAGGGTGGTTACGAGGATATTTTTTGGAATGTAATGGTAGTTATGGGGACATTTGGTCCCTGGTTGCTTCGCAACGTTTCAACGGATAGTCCTCGTAACCACCCTTCTATACAATTATATATGTACTTACACCTTATTTAAATTCTTCGCCTTCGATCATCATATGTTCTTTTTTCGCCAATACCATTATGTGAAAAATAAAGACAACAGAGGTCGAAGGAGTTAGGTGTATACATACGCTGGAGCTACTAACGGAGCGTCTAAACAAAACAAACGTCGCGCTCGCTGAGATAAACCTTACACCTCATCTATAATAAAATGTATATGTATATTTATGTGATTAAACCCATTATTTCCCGCTGACGACACTTATTATTTTCCCTAGGGAGTAGAAGTGCACTTCTATCCCCGCATACGTCACACGGTCATAATGCCGAATTTCTAACCCTCTTTATAGGCATGAATATGGGCCATTATCGTGCGCATGTTATATAAAGTATCGTTATGCATAAAGTACTTTATGCATGAGCACCAACCTCGTAAATCGTCAAAATTGTAGTCATATGAAGATTTTTCTTGCAAACGTGCATTCGCGATACACGGAGAACAATTTTCTTCGTCATAATCGGTGACTTACCAATGCTCCACCTTCTATGTATCAGGGATACTTCCATTTTTATGTTACCAATAGACACTCTTATACTGGGATAATATAGTAATCTGTGGCGACATAACGCGAAATAAACTAGCAGCAACATGATTTTCCAGTGATCGTCACATGGCCGTCAAGACAAATTCAGGTTTCATTGCAAATGTCACAAGTGTTGCTAGGCTTATTTTACAGGTACACATGTGGCATATAAAAATTGTTCTCCTTGTACAGTTTTCAAATCGGTCAACTTGTTTTTCAGAGGAGAAATAAGTTTTCTTTTCATTGCAGCTAGCTGGTTTTTTGTTAGACATACGAAAACCAATGTTACGATATCGATAAATGTCAATACCTTCTACCCGCCAGCACTCGATGCCTGACTGGTACCCCTATAGCCCCTATATTTCAGTTTCAAATTTACCCTGACTTTATTTGCAATACAATCATATGGGCAACGTGAAAAATACCACGATTTTCAAGGGACTAAGGCACAAAATATGGACCCCATTCGGGAGTATGATTGAATGTTGATTTATGTCCAAGAATCGATCGCACAATAATAGGTAAATCGATATTGTTTGGCAACAAGGACCCTCGAGGTCTGATTAGGATCCCCTTAAATCAAATATGTATAACATAATAGATGTACCGTAGTTAGGTAATTAGTTTTAATATAATACTTAAACATTACAGGAATGGTTATAAGATCGATTTTCGAAGACCAATCCGATTTATTATACAATATTGAACAATATGATATAGGAGACCTTGTTTGCACAGAAAGTGCTTTCTAGTTTGTTTTGTTTTTGTGTCAGAAAATGTAAAAAAAATCTAATTTTTGTTTGCCTTTGGAATTCGATTCTCCGAAATCAATACCCAGCTAGCACGAATTGTACAATGATGTCGATGAAGTATCGATATGAAGGCATTTTGACGTCATTTTGCAGTTCATGTTTGCTGGGTATTAACGCAAGCGAAAGAGTTGCTACGAGCGCGCGAGGCAGTTTTGCCGGCTGTACCCGCTGTACCATTCTTATATATATATATATATATATATATATATATAATAACTTATTTTGTTCTTTTCGACTTTTTCCTCCTCCGAAGAGGAGAGTTTTTTTATGCCCATTTTTTCAAATACATTTATATTTAGTTTTTCATTCAATAATTATGTTTTACTTATCGCCCTTTACGCTGTCAATTCCTCTATTAATATACTAATGAACTTAAGGTGTTGGTTTTATTTTAATACACAAACAGACCTGATAAACATGCCGTAAATTACCTTTATCTTTTACAATTCGTCAAACAAATTACATCTAAATGGACGTTTAATAATTGAGACTGCCACGACCGTCTGGCAATTTCGATACAATCAGAATATTAACATATTACCTATAATATGTACAATGAACAGCATGTTATGCATCAACGCGAGATATTTCCATATGCGTATAAAGAAACAGGTTATTCTAATATAAAGTAGTTGGTTTTAATAGAAGAAAAAAAATTATTAACTAATAAATTTCATATATTCATGATTTCATTGATTTAACCTACATTTTCTCATATGTACTTTCGTTATTACGATATTATTTTCTGATTACACCTAGCAATATTTCGCAAATGACTGGAATAAAGTATAATATTATACTTATGCACATTGCCCTCTTCGCTTGGCAGTCCACCACGGGCAAAGGCACCGCATACGCTGACGAGCGTGAGATTTACAATGTAAGACATTTCGAGCAATAGGTCGATTATTTTTATCAATCATTTATCGAAATTTAAGGTGTCAGTGCTATAGCATTTCATTGTTGCTGTGTGAATAAGTTTGATTTCATTCATAAATTATTTAGCCTCTTATCCAGGAAACTTGTTTTAATATTGTGCACCGCACATAGAACTAAAGATAGAAACGGATAGTAATATTATCATCCGTTTATTTGCGACTTATGTATCATTTCTTTGTCATGAAAAGACCGTGATTATTGTTGAAACAAATGTCTGGACAAGTTAATATCCTTGATGTTCACTTAGATTAAAACTAAAAAGAATAATCGCTAAAAATAACATTTCAGGCATTTCATTTGTTCGTTGATGAAGGGTACGTCAAATGTGCTTGTGTTTTGGGTACAATGTGAGTAAATCATTACTTATCGTCGCTTAGTTTATACGTGCACGCTGTGTAGATGAAGAGGTTGCACGAGACCATGCTACTAATTTTCTACCATTTACATAAAATTTGAAGGGAAGGAAGAAAATATTATACGTGAAATCAATCACAGTCAGGTCGAAGAGATGCAATCGACATCAACTGTTCTTTGTGCCTGCCAAAGCATTTGTTTCAAAGTGTTAATAGTTCGGTAAGTTAGATTTTACGGATTCTATGCGATAATAACGCATGAATTCTTGCTTCCTTAAGTTTAGACAACAACTTATCCACAGTGCAAACATAACATTCTGCGTTCTTATAAAAAGGTATTATAACCAAAACATTGCGTTACGCGGAAATAAATACATATTCTGCGTGATACAAATAAATTCTATACATTATAATTAACTTGTATTAGGAGGGAGGTTATATGTCTAAATTCTTAGTTGTTTATATACACTCATAAATAAAGTAGAAGAAAAATAATATGTATACGAACGTCCGTCAAGATTATCTGTCAGCTAAGCAATACTTAAATGTGAATAAATAAATTAACTTGCAATTTCACTGCACATTTATTTAAAAGTAACTTTTACTAATTATTTTAACCGATATTCGCCCGGTTAACACCGCCGCATACTCTATCGGCTAAAGAGCGAACTAATCTAATTGGGCCAGACTCCAAATTTTGTAGGTAAAATGTCAGAAAACGGAAAAAAAATGCAAAAAAAACAAGGCAATGGTGCTGCGTTTCGGACTTCAAGTGGGTGAGAGGTGGAAATAAATCCTTGCACTACGTTCCAAAAAGTAAATTAAATAAAACTAATTAAATGATTAATTTCGCTTATCTTGCCCGTGTTATTTTTTGACTCTGGCCCAATTAGATAAGTTCGCTCTTCCGCCGATAGAGATCGTATGCGGCGGTGTTAACGGGGCGAATAGATTTTGCAAATTATATCAAATGTACGTATATGCACATCTCGAATTATACATCAGTATCAGTAATAAAATAAGATAAATTTACTGTCCATTTTTTTAAATTTATATATATTTCAAAATAAAGGTAAAACAATTTTGAAACTAATTCATATCAACCGACCGTACAACCAGTCCATTTAGATTCATCATAATTCACAGTTAATACAAGTAGTCAAGAAAATCAGTAAAAATAATTTAAAATCACTCAGATGGCATCAGTAAGGGAATAAACCAATCAGAACCGTTAGTTTGTGTAGATAATATTCCTTTATAGACTGATTTATTTATTCATTTCAATCATTTTCATAATACCCCACTGAATTATTATTGTATTCATTATTATTATAAAATATTTCCATTCAGTTACGAAAACGCATTTCATATATATTATCTGATCGTAAAATCATAATATTTATTATTAACACGCACACGCGCGTACACACACACACACACACACACACACACGCGCGCGCGCGCTCTGAAAATATATCAAAATACCAGCACGGTCTTTGGTTGGGTAACTCTTTATATCATATACAATCTTTAAGAAAATGTCGGTGAAATTGGTTTAAAATTGAATGAGGATTAAAAATTAAATTATTTTTGTTACAGATAGGGAAGAATTATTTATTTCCGACAGTTCTCCTTCAAGTTTAAACCGTCTTCGCCGACATTTTATGGACATTGAGCTTATCTTATTGCGAGGTTATGTCAGTAACTATTCCTTATCTAGACCCACCTTAACCCCTGTAGTATGACTGCACTATGGCGTCTATATACAGTCGGTCCTCCCTTACTTTAGCTGACCTGGGCAAAAAAATGACTCCCTCCAACCGCTCCAACCTACCCGCTTAGATTATAGGCTCATTCGCATGCGACTGGAGAGTGGAAGGAGACGGAAGGAGACTGAAGGAGAGTTTGTGTAAAGTAATCGAAGGGATTAAGATGTAAAATAACGGATAAGGTACAACAATGGATAGTAAAGTAAGAAAGGTATTATTACTTCATACAGGCAAAAAAAAAAAACGCTCGTGCCAATTGCGCACCGTGACTACTACAGTAACGTCTTATAACGGTTGAACTTCTTAATTTGATAAAAAAATGTGGATTTAGCAACCTAAAAAAACTTAGATAACATCATTCATCTTTAGCAATTATTATAAAACTTTTTTCTGACACATTTTTGGCACCAATACTTAATTTTTACTGCTTTGTAAAAGGATTAATTAAAAATGTTCTTTTTTTTTTTAATTAATCCTTCAATAATTATGAAACCTATGAAAACTATATTATAACAACGTAATTAACGAGTACTCTACACTCCGACACTCGTAAATGCGGCTCAGGTATACGTATGTTTAACGTTCCGTAGGCGACTTAATCTTTATCCAATCAGAAAAACGGGTCAGAAAAACATGTTTTCATTTTTTTCTTATCTATCTGTTCTTATTATATGATACATTATTGAATGTACAATCGATATCTAAATAAGGAAATAGATAAATGATGTGCAGAGAAAAGCAGCTACAGTAGGACATCAAGAGACGAATATGCAAGCATGTTGTGCACTGCACACAGCTAGTGTCCTTAGTTTTTGCCCCCCCCCCCCCCCCCCACACACACACACACACAATAACGATATATATATACATCGCGAGATATTAAAATATCTGAAGAAATAGCATCGTACTAGTTTTATACTCATTTAACTTGATTCGCGACACATGGCATGTATTAGCTACAACTCACTTTTTCCAATAGTTCCAATAGAATACCGCTTTTAAATACAAATAAAACACAGCTTGTTGAATTTTCTAAATCTGCTGGCATAAGTTTCAATCACGTTTATTTAAATGTGAATCTTAGTCTACCCACAAATTAGGTTTGCCGATTGCATAGGGATGAAAAATTATAAACATCAAATTTACATTTTAAATATCAGGTATAGAAGCCATAAAAAATCAACTACTTTTACGGCTACCCAGTGTCAATCTTCCTTTTTCTTATGTTTAAAAGCGGTTTCCCTAAAATAATTGAAAAGTGATTTGTATCAACCACAGCGCCATCTGTCGCGAATCAAGCAAAATATTTCTCATAAAATTTCAGCATTTATTTTTTTCAGTGGAGAACAGAAATCTGTAATTATAAATATGACGCCCCAATTGAAATTCCGTGACAAATACCCCCCCCCCCTCCCCGCCCCCACGCGAAATAAAAATTTGTATTTCAAACTTTTAATTGTATAGTACGCAATTCTTCAGGTATATAAAATCCGAATCTAACCTAACATCAGGATCCCAGTTTAAGAACGCAAGTTTAGCGCATGCAAGTTTTAAATAGAATATTTACAAAATATTCTTGCTCCTAATGTGTTTGAATTTGTATAGGTGGCCCATATGCAACAACCGGTTAACCATATGGCATATGGGCCTCGTGTACAAATTTAAACACATTTAGGCCCATGTTAATCTTTAATAACCAGGATGGGATTTATCACATTGTTTTTGCACTGTTTTGAACCATTCTCGACGTCTTCACGTGAAAAATTAAAAATTGCCATATTTGATATTAGCCTAATGTATATACCATTATATAACCACTGTTTAAAAAATATCAACATTTGAAAAGTAATCTTTTTATGAGACCATTGTACAAATAATATGTACGAAAACACCAAATGTACTAATAGTTTGCTGTGACTGTAATAAATTGCACATGTGGGAGATAATGTACAGCTGAAACATTGCTTTTAACCTTTAGGGACCGATATATTTTTAAATGATTTTTTCAATTAAAATAATATAATTTTTATTTTATGGTATATGAAATGTTCATCGAAAAAGATGGTGCTAGCTCCACAATATTTTTTTTCTCGTTTCTCGGCACAAAAACAACAGATATCACAGGAAAAATAATTAAAAGTACATATCATCGAATATATACCAAAATAAATCTGAACATTTTCATTTAATGAATTATCAGTGAAAAAACTTAAAAAATAATTTTTAAAAATGAATAAACTTAGTCGTATTTATAACTTTATTCTTACAAATATTATCACAAAATTATGACAAGATTATTACAAAATAGTAACGGATTATTTTTACAAGTTGAAATAAATTTTTTTAAATATTTGAGAGCCATTAGAATGGCTCCCGGTCCTCTAGAGGTTAAAAAAGACAACAATGATCTTATTTTGTACGATAAAAAAAAAAAAAAATTAGGCATCCTGTATGGCACGACCTTGAGATAAAGACAAGGAACACTGAGCGAGCTAAGCTATAAAAAACCTCGATTGTGCGTATATTTCAAGAAAAAGGATTTCTGTTAATCTGGAGGCGGATGTGGTGGTGGTGGTGGAGGCGTGGATCCCGGTGGTGGTCCGCTGGGCAAAGGAGGAGGTGGTTCAATCTCAGTCGTAACTATTGGAGTCTTAGGGACGATGGTATTATGATGAATATTAGGCGGTGGAACGGAAGTGTCTATCGTAGCACCGTCCGATGTCATAATGACATTTCCAGTTGGATACATCTGGTATTGTTGGGAGTATTGCTGGTAATACAAAGAGGGATCGTACATGCTATATCCGGGTGGATTAAAAATTGATGCTGTTGGCGGGGGTGGGTAGTTGGCGTAAAAAAAAGGAGACATCGAAGACGCTGAGTCGGCAACAGTACGAGGATGATGATGCTGGGGAAGAGGATGAGAGTGACGGGGATTGCGGAATGACTCCTGCTCGCGGCTCATGGTCCGATGATGATAGTTACGCATCTGCGAAGTTGCGTATTGCGGTGGAGGGCCCCGCAAGGGAAATTGGCGACCCCCTCTTCCGCCTCCACGTACCTTATTACTGCTGCCCGAATTAAAATGACGGCCGTTCTGTCGTTCGCTGGGTCGCTGCTGAACAAAGTTCGTCGCAGTAGATTGCTTCTTGCTGACTGGTGCATCGCAGCTCTGCTGGGTCTCGGAGCGTTCACGCTTCTTGCTTTCGGGCGTACTGAACTCGTTACTTGCGGCAACACCAAGCCCTGAAGGTTCTTTTCTTATCTTGATTTTCAATGGAGCCTGTACAAGCGGCTGCAGCGACAGCGCCGACACTGGTGAGCTCGAAACCATATCAGGATTTTTCAGTCGCTCCTTGGGAATCTTGATTTTGAGGCTGCTGCTAGGAGGCGTTCTTTTCTTATCAAGAATGGTAGTTCCAAGCACTGACGCCTCCAAAATCTTGTCCTTGGGAATCGTAATTTTTATGGGGACTGTGACGATTGGACCCTCTTCAGTCTTTTCTTTTTCTTTCTCCCGGTGCTTCTCCTTATCTTTGTGCTTGTGTTTATGTTTCTCCTTACTCTTTTCCTTCTCTTTATGCTTATGCTTCTTTTCCTTCTTCTTTTTTTCACTTTTGTAATATTTGTTGTCATTTGATTTCTTAACGAATATAGCTGGCACATCTGAAGTGTCAACAGGTGATATGGCAAGTGTGGTTGACGCGACTGAAACACCAGGAACAGTCGTTACAGCCACTGCGCCCATGTCCACAGTAGAAGGCAACGTTACAGACGACACATGATCCGATACAGGCGAAGTAATTGCCTCATGTTGTAATGACGAATGAGAAAGTAGCGAGTGACGTTCTACATTCGGTTGTTTCATCTCATTCGAACTATAAGACTCGTTATTCGGAAGCAGGGATGGCATCGTTGTAAGTGGTTCTTGTAATAAAGCACTAATTCCTTGAGCCGATTTCAATGGTGATAGATTGTCAAATCGTGAATGACTGAATTCGGCCTCTGCTATTTCAGATTTAGACATTGCAGTAGTGCGCATTTCTCTTGGCACTTGCTTTAGCAATATGCTCTGAATGGCTGGTTTTTCATCTTTTATAGGGAATTCATTGCTCAAATACTGGGCCTCGGAGTATTTCGTCTTAGTAATGTTCGAGTCTAAACCGTTTGCCAAAGGATAAGACTTATGCGATAACGATGGCTCTGTTTCAAATAGATCCATCATTTCGCTAACTTTGGAATTGTTTGCAATTGATGTACATCTACTATTGCTTGAAAAAGAAGTGTCTACATTAAGCAGTACGTGGTCAGATACTTTATTCACTGGATCGTGTATCCCGGAGCCAGAGATCCTTCGCGAGTGGCTTTCTTGTAAGTATTTCGAGGTAACATTTATATCATTGTCGTTTATACTGGTCGTCCGATGTCCAGATTTATGTGAACTCGATGAATTCACTGAATTTACTGAGCTTATCGAACTTTCACCGACAGTAGTCCGTTTCGTGTAGATTTCCTGGTGTTGTGGAATCTGCGAATTTGTAAAAGCCAGTGGATCTGACTTAAATATTATAGGTGGTGTTCTTTGTTTAGAAATAGATTTCTGGGAGTGCACATCGTGTGATGTCGGTGTCTTTTCAGGGCTGAATAATGACTTATGTTTGTTGGGTGGAGAGTGCAGCAAACTCAATTGAGAATGATTTAAATTCTTATCAGAATCATCGAATTTTTGCCTCTTTTCTACTCTGGAATCATCAGCACTATTAAGCAGTATCGAGTGAATGTTCCCATTTTTTATTGTATCTTTTATAATTTGTGAAACTCCTTGTGCCGAGTTGTGACTCGCCCCGGTTTTAGATATACTCGCTTTTGGCGGGATCGGCCCTAAAGTCGAAACAGCTACATTGGGCGACTTATCAGATACCAAAGTAGAATTATAACTGTCTTCAAAGTTATTTTGGGACTTATCTGAGAAATTGTACTTATTAGCGGTAGATTGCTTTAGCCTAATATATTCTTCTTTATGCACTTCAAGACGAGGTTTCGACGGCAATAATTGCTTATCAATGAATTTGCGCACTTCCTCGCTTCTCTGCTCTGAAGAATCCGATTTGCGCTGTCGGTCCATCCTTGATTGATCTGGAAATTTCGAATACATATGTGATCTTGTTTCACTCTCTTTCCTATGTTCAAGAGGCTTATTATGCCTTGGATCATAAATTCGTTTATCATGACACTGATGCTTGTTTTCGATATTACATAACTTATGCATACTGTGGTTATTATTACCAGATTTATCTTGAGAAGTATGCGACGTGGAATCCTGATGTACAATGAGATCTGATTTATTCCCTTGGTCTGTTTGTGAATTGTCAAAATTCAAATCCTTGAATGAACCATGGCTGTGCGAAAGCAGACCTGCACTGCCAGTATTACTATTAATTGCATTGTATTCTCTCGACATTCGTCGATTGGGATCACGACTTGGCTCTTTTAACTGACTACTACTGGGATGCTTCTGTTGAACAGGTGTTACTCGTTTCGTGTCTTGTTTGTGGTGATGATTGTGGTGGAGTGGCGCTTTTGCATTTGATGACGACATTGAATGCTTGTTTGGTATGTTGACCCCAGATCCTTGTTTATGATGATGCGAATGGTGCTTACTAGGTTCTGGGATGTGACCTTGTGAAGTCGATGAAGCTAATGTATTGGCTTTCTCACGTTCCATGCGTTCTTTTCTTTCCTTGTTTTCTCGATGATCGACCGACAGCTTTGTAGAGTTCGAGGAAGGCGGTTTTTTCTCTTCGGTTTTATCTACATGAAAAGGCCGACTAGTCTGGAAGTTCAAGCCATCGGCATTGGCGGGAGATTGGATTTTTCGAGGCTCTGCATCCTGCAATACGAAATATTTTTCGAATTATTATCGAGTAAATATAATTTATCCCCAAGTGTATGTCAGTCATTTAAAATTAAATGAATGAGGTAGAACTCATAAAAAGTATTTAAGCAAAAGAAAAGTTTCTATCCATTATATCTAAGATTGTTATTTATTCTTTCGGATTATTAAAATAATCCTATTAAAATAAGATGCGAATGAAAAAACTGAACATATATAATATAAATTTAAATATTTATCATATTTGTTCATCATTTATTCTTTATTATTAAATGGGCACTTGAACCCCGAATATAACAATTTATAATGTATTTGACGTATAAACAAAGAAATAACTTAAGATGATGTATTTTAGCCTGGCAGTTAATTATAAACTCATTATTGTAGAATATGAAAGTGGGAGTTCTATACTGGCATTTGAGCATGGAAGAAGTGTCCATCATTCTGATAGATAGTGATATCATATTTGTAAATTGATTTAGTATTTTCTTGCAATATAGGATCTATTCTACAGGTTTATTAAAAATCCATATTAACGTTTCAGCCATCTTTGTGGCTCTCTTCACATTACTGAATGTGAATGTGTTACATTCGGTAATGTGCTAACTTCCTATAAGATTATTCAGACCTTTATGGTCAAGAAAATTTCTGAAGAGGGCCACAAAGATGGCTGACTGGCAAACGTTAATATGGATTTTTAATAAACCTGTAGAATAGATCCTATATTGCAAGAAAATACTAAATCAATTTACATTTAATGAAAGGATCAAGAAATTTATTTATTTAAAATTTATACTGATATCATATTTCATGATCTTGTTTCGATTAACTACCGAAAAATAGCACCCTAGTACTTGTACATTCGTACAGAATATTAGAGAAATGACACAAAGTTTACGTCAAATACTCATTGTATTGACTCACTAAAGAGACTGTAATGACGAAACATTTGGTAAACGAAAAACAAGCCGGCATAATCATTTGACGCCGTCGGTGACTGCTCGGCGTTGATTTCATACATGTGTGAATGAACAAACACATGCTACTTCCGCCCTGGACGCAGAAATGTGGGGAGACAAGAACATTATTATGGGATTCTCCGTTTCTTCGCAAGGATGTGTAAAAGTTTCGATTTTCGCACTCGGCTAATCACGTTGCCTAACGAGTTCAATTCAGATCAGCCTTTCGGGAGTCACACACGCCGGTGCCAACAGTATAACAATTCTCCATAATTTTTTTTTTCATTGTCCCCGCTTTTATGACCCTTCCATCTTATTGCGGGTCAGCTCCTGGACAGTCCAAACACGGCATTTTTAACTAGGCAATTATTCTCAACTCTGAACTTTTTGGAACCACCCAGGAACCAACGCGCAGGGCACCTGACCATCGGGCTGCGCCGGTAGCAGTCCAGTCCCAATGTGGAGGGACCGAAACATTCATTCAGTGTGTGATCGATTATATCACTTCCGGGTGAAAGTTCCGCCCAAAATATTAAGATTCGCCCGGGAAATTAGTGCCTAGCATCATGCGCTGGATAAAAAAAAAAAGGATAAAGGAATCGGAATTATCCCCCGCTTTAATGACATTGTCTGTTCGCGGGTCGGCTCTCGGGTGGAGAGGTAAAGGATGGACAACA
>JAPYZR010004251.1:0-12623 GCA_030522945.1 Trichopria nigra | reverse complement strand
CTAACCTAAGCATCATATCTAGTATTTTCTAGACAAAATCGATATAGAAACGAGACAGAATTCATATTTTATCTAACCTATAATTTATAGTAATGTTTCGACACAAAAACTGGACACAATCGAGAGATTTTCTCGTACAGATTTTATAATGATTTTCCGATATAGGGCCTTTACAATAAAACGGAATGCCACGATTAATTTCTACCAGGGATTTTGATCATAATAAAAACAAATAAAGTCAGTTTACGATGACATGAGAAAATATTGTAGCAATATTTGATGGCATTGTCATAATAGGTCTACGTAGAGGATATGAATCCTCCCTTATATGATTCTTTCCTACACTTTTCAAAACAAAGTTAGGATAAAGAGTTTTATTTAATTTTATTCTAATGTGTAGCGAATACTACAATGAATATTTTTGGTTATTTCAAATGTTTCTATCGAAGTAATTAGCATTTTCTCTACACCTTCAAATTGATCATAATGCATGGAATGGTGCCATTTCTCAATAGATCAGAAAAACGTCTTCAACTATTATATTCCCTATATAGTAAAAAGTTTTATTACGACAGGGACCTACTGCACGTCATCTGGAATGAATGCAATTCTAATGAACCATTCGTTTCGCTCAAGGCTAAGTAAGTCCACACATCGAGTGTCTTACGTTTCCTACAATTACGGCAAGTAGTTTACTTTGCCAACTGAATGCAAAGAGCAGTAAAATGAAAACGTCTACTGCTCACTTTTTTTTTTTATTACCTGCATTCTCCACTGGCAACGATTCGCACGCGTCCGAATGCACGTTGAAGGTCGCTCGATTGTCAGTCATCAGGGTGTCCTGGCAGGCTTTACGCAAAAGGCGGACGACGCACACCACACGCTATACGCACAGGGAACGAGCGAAAAAAGGGGGAGAGTGAGACAATGATGGGAAGAACGATCGACGAGGACCCTTGTGAATATTACTGACTAACGCACCAAGTGAACAACCTGATGCACCTTTTAGCTCATTCTCAAGCCATGAGAACATCCGAGCACAATTGTTGTATCTTCATTATTCGTAATTTGCGATATAATCCTGCTCCGAGAATCGCCAGGCGATTAATTTCGCAATTTCCTCGTCGATCCTTTGCAACTGTTGATTAAATATAGTAGAAGGCGATCTAGGAAGCGTTCACACACAAGTGTGTGAAGTGCAATTGATTAGTCGTGAAAGTATATAGGGGTTTCAATTATCGAAAACGACATCGAAAGTGAAAAGACACCATAAGATTCGTATGTGGTTCGTTTATCTAATATCAATTAGCTTCAAATTGAGCCTATATTCATCACCTATACCAAAACTGTGATTAATTTATTTGACATCCATGTTTGGTCTGGTGAATGTGTATGGACAGTCTTGAAGTTGAGCTACTGAAATTGCGAGATGGATGTCTACATTAAATAAGATCCATTGTTACATTTCTTTTATTCAACAATTCGTAAAATTCCACCAATTATAATCTTAACATCGAGATAGATGTTGTTTAATCGATTGTCCTATAATCGTTGACTTTGCCCATATCTGGTAGTCCATAAGATCGCAACTGTGTAAATGTTTGAACCAAAAATAGATTTCAAATTTCAAATAGAGATGTATGTATGTCGCACACTCTCTATATACATGCACATTTAATCAAAAGGCGAAACTTCTAATAGAGGCTTCTTCAGGTTTGCGGGACATCATCGCGCTCTACTGTAGCTTACTCGAGGCCGTTCCGCAAACATTGTTGTTTACTTTATCAAGGTTCGTGGGATTCTGGCACAGAATATGAATTGTAGTAATTATATATACACAGCCGAATGAAAGTGCCCATTGACTACTTATAGAAGCTGCTTCATTTTGGTTCGTGATGTTTGTTTCGTGTCAACAAATGATTTACGTAAGTTAGGAGTGTTGAATCAAAGTATTATATATATTTTGCTGTCAATAACCGCCGTATGAAATGATGAAACATTTGAAATTACATGTACAGTATACAGGTTTGTCTTGACACTCGAAAAACTTTTGACATCAGGTACTGTAACGGTAAAAAGTAGTTTAGAGATGCCTTGGAGTGCTTGGCTTAAAAAAAAATTCGTATCTTTTTAAACCGTATTTACTTAAAAGTTTTTAATTTGATTTAACGATACAGTTATTATATCCATTCCGTTATAAAATAATTCTGCGCGCAAATGTAAAAGTTTGAAACTCGTATGCTAATTAGTTGGAGAAAAGTTTGTTTTCTGAAAGCTCATATACTTTTGAACTTGAATCAGTGATTAATGTTTTGCAGCAAATAAAAATGTATCACGGTACGCATATATATACAATGCGCTTTTTTCATTCTCCCATTAAAATTCTAATATAATATAATAAAACATCAGAATTTGACGTGAACTTTGGCGTAACTGTAATTATATTAAAAATGAAGGGCGAGTTATTACCTGGATCCAATATTGAATCTACTATACATTATAAATTTACACGATAAAAGTCTTCTGGTTCACTAATTGAAATTTATGCGTGTACATTACTGGTGCGTGGCAATTAACAGTCTGATTGAACTGAATAAAAATGATGTTGGGCTGATGTAAATATTACTTAGCAATAAAAACCACACCAAAGTCGACGTGCATTGTGGAATACAGCTTCAGCCGTATCCGTTGTCCATTCAGATTCAAAATATATGCTAAATTATTCCATTGAATTTCAAAGACCGTAGAGTTGACGATATAACAAAAAAATAGCCCACGCGATAGTAGCAATACACACGCTCGAATACATGCATCGTGCAAACGAGCACAGGACAATGGGAACCGGGTAATGCTGGTAATCCGCGAAAGGGATTCTCTTTTTTTGTTTTAATTTTGAAAAATTTAATCCCTTGTGCTCAACTTTGTAACTGAATGATACGCAAATTTGTTTTTAAAAGCGTTTAATTTGGGCAAGGTTGGACACGAAAGTCGTGCAATGTTTATTCGTAATTAAAATTTATATATTTCGCTTGTCCATTCAGCATCGATAGGTAAAAGTTGTTTATTTAGTTTTTTTAGTTATGTTGTTTCCAATCTGTAATTGTATATAAGTAGGTTGGACAACCCGTTATTAATAGGCCATTATTAATAGGCCATTTTGCGTAAAAAAATGCTTCTTTCCCCATAACCTGATTTTAGTCATTGTAAACAAACAGGAAAATTGAAAATATTATCTCAACTCAAGTTTAACGTAGTTTTTAATAATCAAGAAAATAAAATTTATTCTGTTTGATTGCCGAAGAAATAATACGTTTTACATTTTTCATGCAAATTTTTAGAAAGTAGAGAAATCTATGACAATATCAACAATACTTTGTTCACAATGTTTGTATACATATGGGCTCTATAGAGATTTCCAGGAATTTCGTATTTTGATAATATGACCACGTAGTCGAGTATTCGCGAAAGAACTTTTCTGTAAAATGGAATATTCCATATAGGAGGGGCGTGGTCGATCTTGTAGATATGTATACACGTAAAAAAATACAAGATAAAAAGTCTGTACATTTTTTCAAGTTACCCAAAATGGTACATTTAAACGCACGTAATTTGCGACATAAAAATGTGTCAAATTCCCCGCTTGATTTAATCGTATCTTTGCGTGAATGATACGAAATTTGCGACCAGAAGGTAATGAAGTACAATTGTTACTACAAGTTTGTATAGGGCATTGCTGTAATATGTTGTTTGATAAATTGTAGTTTCCATTATTAGGTTCTTATTTGAGTAAAAATGTAGTTATAATGAAACAGATACGGTACATGAAGACTGTTGGTAAAAATGACGTAGTGACCTAATGAATTTTTTTTATTCTGAAAATTCTAGTTCATAAGATTTGTAAACTGGATTTTCGAAAATCATCATGAGTTAGCAGAATCGTTGAACTCTAGCTTTTATATATTTCAGAATCTTCCAACTGAATTATTAGCTTCTGGATGGGCAGAAAAATAGTCAAGTCAAAGTTAAATTCATCGTCGATGACGAGTTTATGATGGTATAACGACATACGTATATTTGTTGGCCCATATATCGCTATTAAGTAGATATGCAAAAGTATACTTTGTATACGCTGTTTGGTCCACATGGTCAAGTGCATTATAAGCGTGCTGCTTATCTTTGTTAATCGAACATTTTCAGTTGCGATCCCAACCTTATATTCTTTCACATCTTTTCAAGATCAATTCTTGTTTTTTTTTTTTTTTTATTGTTGATCAGTAAATTATGGTTTCACATAATATATCGTTTGTTATCTACACGATCATGTGTCTGAGTAGTCATTACATATTTTGTCCAGCGCGAGTTGTCCAATTACAGTTCGTCACGTGCTCCTCGGAATTAGTATTCTTTTCGACTTCGACGGCTGAAAACGAAGTCCTGGAAGTTCCCTTGCGGTCAGAAAGAATCATAGCGAACATCTGCAACCCGTGTCCTTTTCTATGCTCGAAAACTTAAAGACCGTGGTTCAAAACACAACGAAACACCTGTGACGTGATGCGTTATCTTATTTTACTTACCTGAGAGCACCCGGTATCCAAACGCACACCACCGGTTCTCCATCACCTCTCCCCCATCCTCTCTCTCTCTCTCTGAGTGTTTGTGCGTACGTGTGTAATCCTCGATCGCTTTTGCTGTTCGCGTATAACATCGGTGTGCAACAATGACGTATCTGCATCACGTAATTCTAGTCGCGTGTCTCTTTTTTTTTTCTTTTATAGTGAGAGACTTATTGAAGAATAGCCAGGTATGATTTTCCCAACCCTCTTCACGGGGATCTGATGGAACCGAGAAAGGAATAAATGTCGTGTTTCTTGAATCTACCCAAGGGTTTTTACTATTTAAGTATATATATGTCTTGACACTAGTGAAGTCTTGTATTATTTCATCTTTTTTATAGCCTTTGGCCTGCATGATAATATTCAAATCGATTAAAACTTTAAGACTACTTTTTTGCGATGGTCGACAATTGCTGATTTCCTTAAACTTGAGAGGTTTAAAAATCGACGAGGTCGATTAGATATTACATCTATTACAGCCAAGAAAACCTTGACTAGACAATTTCAAGGTCGGTCAGATACTAGACAATTTCTAAAGTTACCATTTTCTGTATTGTGAATTTTAGGCATTCTTTAAAAGACATAGATCAATTTTACTTGACACCCTATATCATTATACGATTCAACGAGCAAGGTTCACCATCATCACTTGCAGATCAACACATACACATTTGACATATAACCTCAAACAATCGCAATATAATCGGCTGCGTGAACGGCCAAGTCGGTGGTCTAGACGTATAGCAGTCGCTCCGTATACGGAACGTGGAAAACCGTTCACGATGACCAAAACTACCAACAGATGTTGATAGCCGTCGCAAATACGAATTTTCAACAGCAATAGTTTCCGATAGTTAAAATAGTTTCATTACAAAGGCCAAAAAACATGACGGGGATTCGATCTCGCGACTTGGGAGCGTTCAGTTTAAGAGGCCAGCAGCACGCTTACCACTTACCCATCAGCTTCCGGTATATGGGGAATTTTGGAAACAAATAAATAATAAGATAAAATCTTAAAAAGTTTTTTTCTTGTTTCTTATTTATAGACCTATAACAATACTATCCTAACTAATGCTGGCAAAATCGTAATAGGTAATCGTAACAACTTCTTCAATTATTTCAATAAAAACGCACAAAAATTTTAGGTAAAGAGTAAACGACGAAGATGTAAGTCTTTTCCATTGGTGATGGTAATTTATTAACAAATTTATCAACAGCCTTTATGATAATAATGTCATTATTTAAAAGAAGAATGTTTTATAATCTTGTGGTTGGAAATAAGTTTTTAATATGGCACAGAGAAAAGTGGTAACCGTAGCAAGATAACCTGATCTGAGTCATGTTCAGAGATTTTTACAATCTGAGCTAAGAAATGCGGCGATAATAATGTTCTTATATAATTAGGAAAAGCGCTTACTTCTACAACAGGATTTGGTTGCCAACAATTCTGCAAAAGTATACGCAGGATTCATTCATATATTTGTATAATCTTTTTTTCTGTATAATTTCAAATTTTGTTATTTATGAATAAATAATGTCCAGCTGCCATTTTCAAAATACAAAACTCTATCAATTTTGTTTATTATTCATCTTTCTTTTAATATTAGGAGAGATCATGGTTGGACCATCGCGTTTATTCCGCTTTATCGCACTAGCGCCATTCCATTTTATACGCAAATACTTGTTAACAATTGCAGTAAACTTTCCACCTAACTTACAATGAAATATACGCGAACAATATAAACGTGTCACATAACTGAGTCAGAAATCTGAAAGGAAAACCAATTCGCATTGTTTCCAAAAAAGTGAATTGAACAAAATAGAAATATGTAAACAACAAAGTAAGATTTACTAACTTTGTTTCGTTAAAGTGTATTTTGAAATTTTATTTTATTTTATTTTAAGGTTATATGATGTTTGTATCATGGGTTTATTGTCTGCGTGATATTAATTGTCGCGAAAGTGATGTTTGGGCCATTCTGGGTAGTTTAGGTCAGGTTAGGTAAGATTGGACCATTTATTTTTTGTGATTCTTTAACCATTTAATTTTTGTTTAATTTTTATTCCTTTTTTACGATTCGTAATAGTGTTAGGCCAAATTTCATTATTTTTCTATGATCGATTATAAAATATTTTCGCTGAGTGATTATTTTAATCACTTTCCTTCAGTAGTCCTACCATGCATGTCAACCTAGTCTGTTCGTGACGACACTCCTATATACTTCCCTATATATCTATATATCGAACATGTTATACATATATGCGTCATTAAAATTTTCAATTGTAATAAATAATTTGACATGAGGAAAACGTAAAAAAAAAACATTTTTTACCAAGCTCTAATATATCATTGTTTATTTAAGTAACAACATTTTCTGTTGGATATAAGTTTTGAAAAAGGTCTCGACCAGCGTGTCCCCTTTTTTCCTTCAACTTACTGAAAATAATTGGTGCTCGAAATCCCCTGACCTAACTACCCACGAAAAGAGGAGAGGCCTCTTGATAGCATAAGAGTTTTTAAGAAATAAGAGTCACACTTACAGTTTCGCGTTAACCTGTCATTTTATGTATAATTATACAAACGGGGATTAGAGTTGATAAAGGGCTCTTGACATTGATTTTAAATTCGATCGATGCAATTTTCTTGACATATCGACTATATTTAAAATATGTTTATAATTTTTAACCGATTATTTATAGCTTATAGATTAAAGCACACAGTATCTCATACGATATACATTTTCCAATAGTCTCATACGTTAGAGGAGTTCTTGTCGGCATCAATTGCCAAGACGGGTTATTTGACTGATGAGCTGTTTCTTGATATCTTTATGAAGGTCTGAAAATAAATCGCGAAAGTCCGTTGTGTCACATGTGGCCAGACTGTCCCACAGTTTTCGTGTGAGGAAATGGATAAAGATCCCAGATCCCGGAATGATACAGAATTGGTCGACAGACCTCGAGATTGAGAGGGACGAGACTCTGAGAGGCTTTGCATATGCTCAGAGGGACGAGTATATACCTACTACCATCCCACGACTTCGAGGAAAGGCATCAATAAAAGGGAATAATAATCTTACATTTCTTGAATCTGTACGAGCGACGTAGGAAAATAATGTAAGTCTAGGATTAACTATGAAAGAAGAAAATGGAGTCATCGTACTTGATATTTTAATCGTTACCTGTTTTGAATTTCGGATTTTTATTAATGTAAAAAATTATTCTCATAATGCCCCTTTGATGATACGCCCAGATGGAAGATAATAGACTAAAAGTCAACAGTACATATAAATGTCGTGAATCGAAAAAAATTAAAATATTTGAAATACGAATATTTACTGACATTGAAAAATCAGAATAATTTTGAAAACGGAAGAAATCATTATGTTCGATTGTTATATCGCACACCATTGCAGCTTCCGGATAATAGTTTGGCAGTTTATTGATTGAACGGCGACCGATTCATCGCATTTCTTAAAAAAAAAAAATTGATTTAATATTGTAACTCCAATAAGCGTAAAAGCATAATTAGAGTGAACTATACGTGCCGTGACGAGTTAATCAAACAGATTGTTACCTCTGGTGTCTCATTATGTAACTTAACGAGCCTTCCAACGTTTAGAGCGATGAGCATTTCCAACAGGCCAAATCATTATCAAGCGTATTACCTGCATTTGACACCAGTAATTAAAATCACGTATACAGGTTCTCGGCTTAAAAAAAAAAAAAAAAATCTATACATAAATCAAGAGAGAAATGTAAAAATGACAGATAAATTGAAATTCATTAAAATAAATTATACATTTTTTAAACCAGCAAATATCACTATTCTGATCACAAGCTCCTGGGCCATGTGCCTTTTTTACGGTGCACTTAACACGTAGAAAGATTCGGATTTGCGGAAGGATCGAAATCCCTCCCAGCCACGTGACAGTGTACCACCGACCTTGGATCAGTTCTTTCAGCAGCTGTCGTGCAGGTGTGAGATTGCACCTGCTGATTGTTAGCACTGGTCATCCGCGATCGGTTACATTTATTTTATTTGTTAATTTGGCATAATTACTTCGTAAATATAATGAGGGGTTGATTAATAATTTATCAATTTGCCGATGAAAACGTGAAATTTCTTTCCGCTAAACGATCAGTCGTCTTATAAACGTTTCCAATAATTCGGTAGATGTCATTAAAATGTTGAACGATTTTTAAATATTTCATATATATATGATTTATTTTTTAATGCATGAAATAATATAAGATTTATAGATGCAATATGTTTACATTTTCAAAATAATATTGTAAAAACAATTGCTTAGATTACGGAGATGAAAATCCTCTTAGAAATTATCAGATATCTGCGGGGGATTCCCTCTTTTATTTATAAGATTACGTTTTTTTTAATATTTAAAAAAATGAATCCAAGATGATCAATAAGGTGTAAAGGATAATAAGACATTCATTGATCTCGGAAATACGCTAAAATATGTAGAATTTTTAATAATTATGAACGGCACTCAATTACTGCGATTAATATAATTATAGATATTATAGTATTACTCTGTCAGATCAGGAAAGGTATAAATTACGTCGGAGTCTGAATCGAACACTGATAATCTTGTTATTCAGTCTTATTTTTCTTTTTTTTTTTCATGATAAGGTATTCGTCCCTTCTGGGCTCCGACGTGGAAATACCCACTAGCGACTACGGTTTAATACTTAATGTTCTCTAGTCTCTCTCTATAACGATCCTTCAGAATAGCTTTATCCAACATGATGCTTGAGAATTATTTATTTGCAGTGCGTATAATTCATCATCAATGTCTCGAATATTTTGTAGAATATGCAGGATTAATGTAATATTACTACAATACAATTTTTCGAAAATATATTTCTTTTCGTTTATTGTTTTCGTAAATAGTACATAAAGTCATTTAAAGTTAATTAATTTTTTTTTTATAATGAACTGATTTTTTCATTATTCTTTATGCGTTATATTATCAATGACTATTACAGTTTTCACACATATGTATAAACTGTTATACATGTGTGTACCCACTATTGTAGTCTCATGCAATCCTCATATACAGTAGCCATATTTAATTTAATTTCAAATGAAATTAAAAATTTTCTTTTGTTACTAGAAAATTATTAAAGGGATCCCCTAATATAATAACACCTAAAAAATATAGTACATAAAATTTAAATAAGTTTCAATTTAAATTACTATGCACCAAAAATTCAGAATCGTACACTTCTAATTGATCCATTTTAAAAAACACGAGGATTATTTGATTTTGAATATTTTTCCAAGTATTTTGAGTTCTCGTTCATTATTTTCTCTCAACATATTAACAAAGGTAACATTTTTTGAAATTTAGCATATTAAACAATTAATTAAATTATTACAAATCAAAAGTATTACTTCGACCCGCACTGTAGTTAGGGTAGGCACGAAGTATTGAATTTGGTATATATGCTTAATTGAGTTTCTGAGTTTCATACTTTCAGAATTTTTTTTAAGAAAAGTACCCATCCGAATTTAAGTTTCAATTGCTCATTTTGTTCGTTAGTTCTTCAGCTGTATCCTCAGCTGAAGCCCCTAGTTTTGATTTCTATTTCAAAAATATATAAAAAAACGATTGACGGTTAGATACAGAATACTTTTTCAAGTATATACTGTATACTTATTTTTGATAATTGATCACTATCTATTTGCATACTAGTTGAAAGTTAGGCAAATGTTTTTTTTTAATAAAATTTTGAATAGTTTTTCGGTCCTCACTTCTGTCACTTCTGTCTAATCAGTTCCTCGTGCAGCTCGAGTCTATTCAAAAAACAGGCTACAAAAGAAATTCTTTCGTGATTATCGTACAGTAGAATCACGATACGTAGAAGTGTCCAAACATTTTTTTTTTATTGCACTTTTGCGTTGCTTATTGTCTGAAACTTCATTTAATGAAACAATAGCGAGCAATTCTTTTGTATACAAGTGATCAAATGCAATACTTTAACTTTAATATATATAAACAATACATTTATTGGTCCTATTATTTATCTGATATATAATTCAATGAAATAATTACAAGAATTAATATAAAACCCCTATAATATAATTGCACCTAAAATAATCATTACAAACTGTATTTTTTTTATGTAATTAAAACTTCACGCTAACCAAGTTCTCTTTTGTTTCGCAGGCTGCAGCCCTGAGTTCGGCGTGCCAGATATGACGGTTATCAGCGACATCGACGAGATGGGGATAAATCGGAATCTGCAAGTGCGCTACTGCAGGGACGAGATATACGTATCCTTTGCACTCCGAAAGTCAGTTTAATGTATACAGCGAGTACTTTAAGCGAACTAGTTTCCAGGCCAGTGCGCAAAAAAAAGAGAGATGTAAATATGGTGTACAAAAGCGATTGAATATTTGAAGAACCCAGTTACCCCTTTAAGCGCCCTCGTTGCGGAAAAATTAGCCCCCGTTCCGTCGCCCAAACAGCCAAGACGGGTATATGCGCGAACCTTAGAACGGAGTGCGAATGAATTTTGCAGGGGTGGGGCGTTGCTCCCGGGCTTGTTCGTTGCCATGACGACAGCCTCCAGTCAGCTGGCGAACCATCCCGGACTCATTCAGTTCGGAAATCTTAGAAATTCGCCTACAATTGTCATTATATTTTTATCATTGATTCGTTATCGATAGAGATTTTAATTCCATGATTAGTCGGCGTAAAACAAAAACTTGACTATATTTTTTTTTTTTTTAAATAGAGACAGAATCTAATATATTCCATACCCTTTGTTAATGGTCTGTATGTCAAAATGTAGGCCATGTATAATGAATTTGAGTCTGTATTTATATTTCGTATCGTAGATCATATTTATCGAAATGGATGCAAAATCTATTCGGATCTACTCCATTCAATGTCGTAATCCATTCCGTGCCACGACAAAAACGATCCATCTGCATCCGTGACGAAACTACTAAACCTTTTCGATCCGTCATTCCAATCCAAGGAACGAACTCGATTCTATATACATTTCCCATCTGATATAATTTGATTCGCTATCTCGGAATACGTTGATAATCGGACGATATATTGTCCTCATCATCATGTTCCCTGCTGGAATTCAAAACTTAATTCTTTTAAAATGGCACCGATTTCTTCAGAGTTTCAATCAATTGTAATTGGCTTCAATATGTTTTAAGTTACAAAATTCAAGTTTAAAAGTTATGAAATAGTACATTTCGTTACAAGTGCGGGAACGCACGTAGGAAATATGAATTATACTATTAGAAATGTGGATGAAAATTTCTAAAGGATTTTCTCGAATGCGTCTTACTGTGATATATAAAAACGTTTATGTGTTTCCAAAAACTTGTTTCTGATGATTCAAAATGTATTATGTATATGAATAAGTTTATGTTTATTTATTAAGATATAAAAATATAACAAACTTATATTTAAATATAAAATATTATTGAATTAAAATATAATTAAAAAACGAAAGTAACGAAGAAATAGTCCATTTTAACGTAATTATGTGAAGATATAGAGTAGAGAAAAGTTGGAAACAATGCGAAATCCTAATGCGCAATTAGTCACCCTATGGAGTGGAAAATTAAATCTTCTTATTGAATGTAAAGTTATGAATCAACGTTGATATTAAAGCCCCTTTTGTGGAGTAACGTCATTAAAATGGGTTGGCAGCAGTGGCGTTTACCTTATGCGAACGTGAAATTTAGTTTATCATGTAGTTGACGTGCGATGGAAGTGTCATGGAAACGAAAATCTATACGTATATTAATTCAAAGGAATAAAATATTCTGAATGGCTTAAAACATTACGTGAACTTTAAATAAACAAGCAGCAATCTATATAATAATTGACATGATATGTTTGGAATTTATGTTTAAAAATAGTAGATTGTGTAACACGGAGGTAAACCTGTTCATTTACGGTCGAGTACGATGTTTGCAGGACGAGGCGGAGCCGAGTCCTGCAAACATCGTAC
>JAPYZR010004250.1:0-19103 GCA_030522945.1 Trichopria nigra | reverse complement strand
TTCTACGTAACGTATACAATCACCAAAAAAATTACAGCAAAAATCATTCAAAATTAAATGAGAACTTTTGGAAACAAATTATTTTTAATTGAGGTATGGTAAAATAATTTGTTTCCAAAAGTTCTCATTTAATTTTGAATGATTTCTGCTGGAATATTTTTGGTGATTATATATGTTATGTAGAATCACCCTTCCAGCGCCCAAATTAAAAAAAAGTTTCAATAATTTGTTATTTATACTTTTATTGTTGCAAAGCTCAGTCGGTAACTGTTCTACTTTAGAACCCTCTTAATGCTAAACTCAAAAAATGAGTATTGCCTAAGATTTCCGAAACACCCTATATATTTGCTAATATTTTTCTAAAAATATTTGACGATTATCTTTTCAAATGATGACGATAATAATAAAAATCACTCTTTATATATATGGTCAAATTTTTCTCAACCTGAAAGGAAAATCGTCACAGACAATATTTATTCAGAAACTTTAAAAAAATGCTCAAATTTTTCACGAATGACTAAACAAATGTGCATCTTTTGTTCCTTCTTAAAACTAAAATAACTGTGTAGAAGGTATAATCGCTTTTCGAAACTAGGAGGATTACGGCTGCCATCTTTACAACAATGAGCGTTTCAGATTCAATCCGGATCTATTTACTACGGAAGCATTATATTTGCACGGCTATTGATCCAATTAATTACAGAGTAATGTGAATTTTACTGCTTAGGAGGAAATGGCTTCTCATTCTGTTCGACGCTTTGAGAACATGAGTAGTATGTACGTACTCGAATAGAAATTAATGATTGACATGTACGAATGCGGGAAATTAACCGGGCAATGAAATTCTACGACCATCTTCTAAAATACCACACAATTATCTATATTATGTGAATAATTTGCTTATATATATATAATTATTTATTTATTTATTAATAATCCATGTCTAGTCTTATCTCTGGAAATTTTAACTTTTAGAAAGATTTGTGGTTTCTTTAAAGTCAATCTTACATCGCTGAAAGATGTAAAAATATCATTCACTCAAATCCGTTCAATTTTCCCTACAATAGTAAATTTCATTACAAGTGCGGGAAATTTAATTTCACGCACGCATACCTATCATTTTTCTTAATAGAGATGTGGGATATTCGTATTTCGTATCAAGATATTATACTACATTAAAGAAACAGTACATTTCGTAAATAGTGCGGGAAATGCAATTTTCCACACTAACAACAATGGAAAATACGAGTTTCCCAGCATACTATTGTGAAAATCATTTCACCTGCTATACAACTTTTAACATATTTAAAAATGACTTTTTTAATTACTTCACTACTCTCTCTAATTATTAGAAATATAAGCAACATTGACTTGTGCCTTTAAGTATTAGTAAGTTTACATGAAAATATATATGTATAAAATATATTTATATATGAAAGAAATATATATCTAAAACTCACGTATACGATGACAATCATTTTGACCTTGACTTACATCTTCAAGGTGACTTCGAAGTCAAGTATAATGTTTTCTGTTTTTTTTTTTAATAGGACCCTCTATTTATAAAGTGACTGATAGCGGTCGTCCGAAGGTCGAAGTTTTGTTCGTAAACATAACTTGACCTTCAAATTACCTTCAGATAATGAAGGTCATAGTCACCAATTGATGTCAATTGTTGTTCCAAAAGACCTTTTATCGGTCCATGAACATTTTGAAATATTTTTAAAATCCATTTTTCGTTGGCCGAATAAAAATTTGACCTTCAAACGATCGGGGTAAGTCACTGCAATCGTAATATGGATGCAAATCCGTAGAATTTTGTGCTCATTGAGAATTAGAAGTTATGAGTATCGAATGTTCTATAAACAAAAAAAAAACTACTTGACTTTCAAATCGCCTTGAAGTCATTCCTTTAAAATGTATATAATAGGAAATTCAAATTATATGAAAAGCTATAATTATTCAATTAAAGCAGTATTGAGGTGGCATCGTGTCTTTTGTAGTCAAATTGTTCATACTATATATATATATATATATATATATATACATACATACACTTACATATAGATCGATTTGGCGCATCAATTTCTTGGATGCCGAGCAGATGGGACCAAGAATCCAGCAACAAGCATTCCCGCCGTAATTCTGACGATTACACAAGTTTCGAAAAGTTGGATGGAAACATATTGCAGAGTCATTTACAATAATGAAAAGCCAACTTTGTTTCGTTGCGGGCCAGAAATATATATATAATAGAAGTACAATAGTTGCGCTGCGTTCTGTTCCGACGAACTGTGGTATTATACATATATATATATATGAATTACGAAAATTATTTCGACGTACCTCGAGAAAATCGAATTACACACGTTTATTATTATAACGCGTAATTCAATTTGTTGATGTTGTAGATTAGAATTTGGAATCTATTAAAACTTTTGGTTAAAATAATGCGTTATTAAATTACATTTATTATAATTGTAACTTTTTCTTATCATCTTTAACTTTACCATCTACCCTTTGGATCGTTTTGATTAACAATGTATATTTACTTAAAATTACGTTACTGGAATCAAATCAATTTTTTTCATTTAAAAAAAAAAATTTTTTTTGCCTTCAAGTATATTATTTCCTTAGCGATTATAATCATGACGTTAAGAAAATATTTTCTTAAATTAAGTATAATATCCCGAATCTAAGAAACCGTATATGTTTGGGTTTAGGAGACACTTCGATTCAGTAAATGAAAGAATTCATGTTATTAAACGCATTACTGACAATACATTTTACTAAAATCAACAAACATTTTACTTGAATCAAGAAAACATTTACTCGAAACAAATAAATATCTACTTACGCAAATATATCTCCGGTGTATTAAATAATATTGTTCTTTCTGGTTAAATCAATAAAAATCTGTTGTTTTTTTCTGGATAATTTGAACAGATGCATTGTCATCGCATGTTTACTTAATAGGGGATAGTTTAAAGTAGAACAATGTCAGACTATATGTAACCTCGCAACAAGAAAAGTGTAAATTAAAAAATGATAAAAACGTGTTTCTTTTAATCTGGGTATAGTCTACCTATTCAGTTTTAGAGAAATTCAAACTTTGGAACTGGTACGGTAACTCTACATAATATTGACAATTACCGAAAAAGGAACCAATGAAATTAGTTCAAAATTGAATGGTAACTTTCAAAAATACATTATTGTCCTTTGTCTGTGACAAATACAATTTATTTCCAAAAGCTTTCATTCGCTTTTGAAATAATTCTAAATTTGGACCCCCTGTAGAGTGAATCTAAATAAGAGATGCAATTCCCAAAGACAGATCGAAGCTATATATCTGATGTATCAATTACCTGATCAAAGTCAACATTTTGAAAAATTGATTTATTCATTTTTCACTTACACTTTTCTTATTTTTAGGTTAGATTATTGGTAACAATTGTAATTGAGACCCCCTTTCAAAGGCCAATTTTAATTAAAAGAGAAAAAAAATGGAAAAGTGTAAAGTATACGGAAGATCCCATTTTTTGACATAATTGCAAACATTGAAGGTAACGCAGACGTAACATTTACATCATATTGTTACTTGTTACGTAAATATTACGTAATTGTTACATGATTGAGGTCCCCCTCTCAAAGGTCAATTTTATGAAAGAGAAAAAAAAATGGAAAAGTGTAAAGTATACAATACCATCGAAGATCCTGGAAGAACCAATTTTTTGACATAATTGAAGGTAACAGTTACGTAACATTTACATAATTGTAACTTGTTACAGCAAACACAACGAGTAACAATTATGTAACAAATACATCATGGTTACTTCTTACATAAATGTTACATTATTGTCACATTGTGGTCGACCGGGAAACATTGATAGTTACAGTTACGTAACTGTCACGTTATTGTTACGCACTTTTTACAGAATTGTCAAAATTGTGCTTGCTGGTTCGTTTCGAAAATTGTGAAATTCCACGAATAGGATTTCGCCGGACTGGAATCCATTGGGCCACAGCAGTAAGACAATTAACTAACGAACGCGCCAAATATTAGAAAATGGCATATAGTAACTCGATTTGGCCCGGCAAACTGGTGCATCCGCTTTAGCCCGGTTTTTTTTACCCCTTTCGAGCCTCTTATCCCTTCCCTTTATATATATATATATATATATATATATATATGTGTGGGTGCCGGGCAAGGAATAACCCAAAGTACCCATGGCGGGGCCAACACACAGTAGCAGCAATGAGATTAATCGTTCGCGCTGTAGTTTCACATGCTGAAAAGCGTTCTTCCGCGGCAAAACTAATGAGGTCCGCCTGGATAAAAAACAAGTCACAAGATAATTACGAGCCCTCCATATATATGTTCGAGCCGCGTAGATATATATTCGAAATCTATATATACGTACGTGAGCTTGTTTTGAACGTGTCTTGGGCCAGTGATAATTTATTAGCGCCACTCGAGATCTTTATATATGCCCGAGTGCTCGCTTTTTGAAATTCTCTTTGTTTCGAAACTCGTAAATGTTCGCTAATGAGAAGTAAGCATTCGGCGTAAGCTGGACATTTTTAAAAATGTGGGAAAAGTGTAATTTTTTGTTTTTGATTTTTTTTTTTGTTTGTCGAGTTCAGGGTTTATTGGGATCGTTCGAATTTGCTTCTTTCGATTTCGAGATACGTCATCCCGAGTAAGCCTGTGAAAAATCTAGAAGTGACGCTATGTATATCTTCTTATCGAAATGGTGTTTCCAAGCCTGGAGGGCATTCAATCTTGGCGGGCTGCTTTGCATGGATATTCCCAAAGGGGGTTCATTCCTACTTCGAACCGGGGGTTGATCAAAGGCAGATCGGAAATAGTCTTGAAAGGAAGATTAAATTTAATCACCTGCTCATTACGTGATATTATTATATATTATATATGTGTATATAATACTTGAATGGCGTTTCTCAATGGAATTAAAAATCTTTCTCTCTCTCTCTCTCTCTCTATATATATATATATATATATATATATATATATATATATAATATAAAAAAAAATATATATATATATATATATATTAGCTAACACTTCCTGTTGTCTTTATTCCTTTTTAGTCACTTTTATCGTCGTAATCTTATACACGTAATCGGCATTTATTCATTACACGCGTGTAACTGTAGCGTGTGAAATGTAAAATGGAGGATAATTATAGCTGGTATAAACGTAATCAGATAAGATTTACATTTCATCAGGCCTGAAATCGCATTCAACCGGAACTGTTGATGTCTAGATTTTGATTTGTTCAGATGAGATCATTTCAAATGATAAATTTGATCTGAATTTTGACACGTCACATCTTATTTATATATAATGTTATCCAATGATTATGAAACGTTATTATGAAAGTTTGATCAAACTTTAGGTAATATCAATTCAAATAACGTAAGATAAGTTGAAACTTGTAATTAGTCCGAAAGTTCAACATTTCAGAAAATCCAATTTCAAATCGTACGTTCAGATCTAATCAGATGGACTCTGCTGGAATCAGATTGAACCGTTGATCAGTTACGATACGAATATTAGAAGAAGGAATATACACTAAGTTATATAAATGTAAGGTGTTGTTGCCAACCATATTTGTGTAAACAATGCAATGAAATATATGACTTTGATAAGAATAAATAGAATGCCTAATGTACATAGAAGTTATACGAGTTTAGTTAGCAGATATTAATGAAAAACTAAAATATTAAATGATTTGCAATTTTCGTGAAATTTTTTATTCTATTTTTTATTCAAATATATAAAAATATCCCAGTCAACAATCACAGAAGTTATGTCTCATTTATGTAACAGACTATTCCTGTTATGTAACTGTGACAATTTGGAGGCGGACATTTTGATGTAACTGTTACATAATTGTGACATAACTTCTGTGATTGTTGACTGGGATATATCAGTTTTTTATTAAATTTTTCCATCTTCGTCGTATTTCTTAATTTCTATCAAATTCTCGATTTCCATGAAATTCTCGATTATTATTATATTATTCTTTATCGGTTTATTTTGTTTATTTATTACAATTAGTTTATTACTTGACAAATTTTGGTAAATTTCTATCAATTTTCCGATTTTTATCAAATTTCCAATTAATATCACTTTTTTAATAAAATTTGTTATTTTTATTTTGTAGAAAATTTGAAATTTTGTCTAATTTCCTAATTTTTATAAAATTTCCCGAATTTTGTCACGTGTCTCAATTTCTGTCATTTTTCTCATCAACTTTATTATTTTTATGTCAAATGCCTCATTTTTTATCAAATGTCGATTTTTAGGAAATCGCTCAATTCTACTCCGTCTGGTCTTTCATTCAACTTTTCTTTCCTTACAATTCGTGGCTGTATTCGTGGTTGTAATAAAGATGGAAACATTTTACAAAAAACTGATATATATTTTTATATATTTGAATAAAAAATACAATCAAAAATTTTACAAAAATTGCAAACTTTAATATAATTTGATAAATTCGATAAAAATTTGCCGAATTTCTGAAATATAACAGAATGAAGAAATTGAGAAAAATCTATAAAATTAGAAAAAATCCAGAAAACTAGAAAATATCCAGAAAACTAAAATGTAGAATTATTATTATTTAGTTGACTAAAAAATATAAGATTTAAAAAAATAGGATTCTTTATAATAACGAGCGCGGAGATTTTGATAAAAAATTTCCAAAATTGGTAAAATATAAAGACAAAAATAGAGAAAGTTGATAAAAACCAGGAATTTTGCACAGAAATCGGGACAAAAATTAAGAAATTTGAAAAAAATTTGACAAAAATTGAGAGATTTATTAAAAATTATAGAAACTTTGACGAAATTTGATAAATTTGACGATAGTTGACAAATTTTAAGAAATTCAACACAAAGTGGCATAATTTACCAACAAAAGTCATATATATTTTTATTTATTCGATTAAGTAAAAAATATCAAATTTAAAAAAATGATAATAATAAAAAATTTTGTTACGACTCGTAAAATGTGATACAAATTTGTGAAATAAGACAATAACCGATAGATACGAAAATGCAGAAACTTTCTTAAAAATTCGAAATATGATATAAAAAAAGAAACATTACAAAAAAAATAAGAAACACGACAAAAAATGTAGATATTTTACAAAATAGAGAATTATAAAAGTTGATAAAAATAAGAAATTTCACGAAATCGATAATTTAATGAAAAATTTGACAGAAAAGTTTTATCAACAATCGGTATAAACTGATGACAGCTCTAAAAAAAAAACAATATTAGGTTACTTTATTCTCGAAACAAAATGCCATAAATACCACACCGCTTAAATGTTGAATAATAATGTTGAAAATCCTATTTACGAATTATATGATAATTTTATATATAATCAATTAAATTCGCGAATTTCTGCTTTCCTGACACATTTCATGATACCAACGTTTGGTGAATTCGTACATATTGTCTATTGAAAAGTTGGAAGTTCAATCGAAAATTTTTCCCATTGAATTTCCAGACATATCACGTGCGTGAGCCCCAGACAATGCTTTGAAAAGGATTTCGTGGATGTGCAGTAATGTTTTGTTTGCGCGAATGCGTTATGATTTTTGCTGGATTTTCGACGTTTTCACGACTATTGTTGAATCGTCGAAGGGTTCTATTTTATCAATTATTCATTATTTCTTGCAATAAGTTACGAGTCTCGATAATATAATTCTTAAACGATTATTATTTATTGTTTGCCTTAACTGCCTAGTGATGAAATAAGAAACAAAAGTCATAAAAGTCTGAACGATTGTAGACGTAATATATATTTAATACATGAAACAAAAAATTGTTATATAGTAGTAATGAATGTGACGATAATTTATCGGTACAAGACGAAAGGCGGAAAAACGTCGGAAAATGAACGACGATTCGGTTAGCGCCATTGTACCTGCGAATTATCCGACATCGGAAATCAATAAACCGGAAGTTGCGGACATCTGAAGTTCCAGTGCGAAAGATGTTCGAAATTACTTTTTACTCTTCCATGTAGGAAATTAATTCCGTTGAAATAAAACTAGAAAATATAAAAAAAAATCACCTCGCACTCAAATAAAAGAGTGAACTCTTTAAATTTCTCTAAGTCCAAGTTGAGCCTCTTATTTTAAAAAAAAAGTGAATTTTTCACTGTGATGGAATGAAATATCTTTATCGTTCTTATCCAATATTCCAATCTCATTTTCAGAAGCCACAGAAAATAATAAATATCGCATGTCTTTCATAAACTTGAATTTTCTATCATGCATACTGCAATAAAAAAAGTCGCAAACATTAGTAGGACGTAAAAAGGAAAAAGTATATTTACGATGTGGAACGGAAATGTTGAAATTCCTCGACACCCGCACGGCGTAAAATCATTCAAAATTCGCAGGCTAAATCGAATACCCATAATTCAAAAGTATCCAAAGTCTATACGCGTAAAAAAATATATATATATGTGTACATATTTATTGGGGGGAAAAACGCGTAAAACGAAAATGTTTCCATCAATAATCCACCAGAGACTCAATTTTATTCCGGAAATATTTTTAAACGGAAGCCAAGAATACGACCGAAGTACATTTCGGCGGGAAAATGCTGGTTCCATTTTAGGTTAGGGGAGTCGATAAAAAATAATATATAAATAAATTCACAATTTTCGCTCGATTACCGCAATTTGAACTTTATGCAGTCACACAAGAACGTCAGTGAAGTCCGCAACAACTCGCATCCTACAACAATGCAATTCGCATTTATCTTAACACATTTCGCGGCAAATCATCTGCCGACTTTGTGTATACGTTGTTTGCAAAAACACGATGGATAAACAAGACGACTTGGTACGGTCTTGTACCAGTTTAGGTCTTGGCATTGTTCTCGTTCTCGTTCTTGTTATATTTTATGTAATACCAATGGTATTAGTGTTGGTCCTGGTTCTGGTAGTGGTTTTGTACGTGGTCTTGGTTTTGCAATAATTCAAGACCATCGATTTCCAGAGTTCATCTGATGATGTGCCAAATGGAACCTATTTCACTGTAGTATGAATTTATGATATATACATCCGGATTAAAAATTGTATGAGAATTACTTCTTGGAAGGGTTTGTGCGATGATTTTCGGAGAATTATGTCTACAGATTTTATATAGGAATAGTAATTACGGTGAATTATTTCGTGGAATTAGTTCGAGGAATTATTTCCAAGAATTGTACATTTAGGAATTATTCATAGGTATTATTTCGAGGAATAATTTCGAGGAACAGCTTTGGCAGCGCATTTCGAGGAATTCTTTCGTGGAATTGTTTTGATAGCGTCTATTTAGGAATGGTATCGACGAATCAATTTGGAGGAAATCAATTTGACAAATTCATTGTAATCATCGAACCAATCGTTATATTGTCATATAGATAGTTGTCATCCTTAAGAAGTGCAAACTTTCGGTACACCCTGTATATACGTAAAGACGAGCAAGATGATGTAAAACGAAAGTACTTCCGGTGGATCCGTCAACAGTCAAAACCGCGGATCAAGCAGCCACGAATGTACTATCCGTCAAAATATATCCTGCCTACCCCGGTATTATCGGGAATCCGTTGATTCGCCGAAACGCGCATGCCCAATTGAACGCTAACATCTTCAATCCAGATACCGGGTGACATTCGATGACGAGTATCGTTAATTAATTCATTAACCAAACGTACATCCACCTCCTCATCCGGCGTATCGTTCCGGCGACACCGGATGTATCGGATTATAACCTGAATATCTAACCCGTTTCAGCGGGTTATAAATTTTTATAAGGGCCTGTCCTGGCTCAATCGCAGTTCCATTTTCACTTCAACTCTTGTTACTTTCCGTAAATGAGTAAAAGGGACTGTGGTTTATTAATCGCTAAGCGCATCCGAATGCAACGCTGGATGGATCTTCATTATTAATAGACGCTGATGTTCACACAGTGCCAGGTGTAAACAAGGGACCGTACTGAGCTATTTCCGTATAAAGAAAATATAAAATTTATAATCGCGAACGTCGCGGTTTTATAAACAGTTCAAAAGGGTACACGTTGAATTCTTGTTTATTTTGGATCAGAATTACGCGGGATATTACGAGAGGAAATAATCAGACGAATTATAACGAATTTAATTCGAGGAATTATTTCGACGAATTATTTTTGGAATGGCTTACGAAACAGAATTATTTCGACGAATCATATTCGACGGAATTACATCGAGGAATTATTTCGTGGAATAGTTTTGACAGCGCTCATCGAGAGGAATTATATCGACGAATTGATTCGCCCGGAAAAATGTTGGAAAATTCATCGGAACACCGGCAAAATCTTTATTATTAATGGAAATAAAGATGTAAAAAAGTTAAGTTAAGTTCGTACAAAGTTATTTCTGTACAAAACATACAGTATTAACGTTTCAACAATAATTAACGTTCATTCTGAATTTATACGTTTTATTTCGGACTTTTCGGGAAACTTGGCTGTGATGGCAGTTAAATTTAGCGAATACAATTACCCATTACGAATGCGATCTGAAAACATTTCTGAAAATTGATGATTTCTCGATATCCAATACCGAAAGGAAACGGGGTTGGCGAAATTGGCAATCATTCATAAATAAAAGACTTTAGGATTATAAAGTTTGAGAAATGAGTTAAAAACTATTAGAGGACATTTTTTACATCACAGTTTTTAGCAAGCATATTTTTTTTTTTTTTTTGAAGAGCGCACTTACATGGTAACGAGATGCAACGCGTCTTGTTCTGTTTTTAAAATTAAGTGAGAAAAATTGTGCGGGTCACAAAAGAACCGCCGGCAGACTTAGGATTCGTTTATTTTTAAGCGAGTATGGGGACACAAAGGAAACACAAGCGTACACTGTCCGTCAGTTTATCTCGCTAATTTATCGTTTACTATATACAGAAAGTGTAGCTGCTGACCCGTTACTTTCCATTCCTTCTACTGGTATTTCTTTTTATAAATGGTACGTTTTTTTTTCCCAAGTAATTCGAGATATTTTCGTGCAGTATACGCACCTGCTACTCGTACAATAGAAACCCGTGGACTGACATCGTAACGCTTTTCATTACTTTAATTCGTCATATTTCGGATAAGATATCTGTTTAAATTATACTATTTTTTGCTTAAAACTTTTTGCCCTTTAACAGCACAGAGAGAGCTTTTCAGAGAAACGTATTAAAAAAAAATTAATTAAGGGAAATTATTCCAAAGAATTGTATCGGCGAATTTATTCGAGGATTATTTCGACGAATTATTTTCTGAGAATAGTTACGGTATTTTTAGGAACTATTCTGACGGACTATAATTTAAAGAATCATTTCATGAAATTATTCCAAGTATTTTTTGAAAGAATTGTTTCGACGAATTATTTTCTAAGAATAGTTTCGACGAATTATTTCCTAAGAATAGTTTCGACGAGGTATTTTTAGGAACTATTCTGAAGGACTATAATTTAAAGAATCATTTCATGAAATTATTCCAAGTATTTTTTAAAAGAATTATTGTTTCGACGAATTAATTTCTACGAATAGTTTCGAAGAATTGTTTTCAGGAACTATTCTGACCAATTAATACAAAGAATTGTCTTGCGATATTATTCCAAGCCTTATATTTCAAAGAATTGTATTGCATTAATTCAAGGAATTATTTCGACGAATTATTTTCTAAGAATAATTTCGACGAAGTGTTTTAAGGAACTATTTTGACGGACTATAACCGAAAGAATCATATCATTAAATTATTCCAAGTATTTCTTAAAAGAATGGTGTCGAGGAATTATTTCGACGAATTAATTCAAGGAACAATTTTGACGGATTATTTTCTGATAATAGTTTCGACGAAGTATTTTTAGGAACTATTCTGACGAATTAATCGAAAGAATGATTTCATGGAATAGTGAAAATGAAATTATTTTCAAAGAACGGTGTCGATTACAGTTCGTATTTATTTTGGACTAGAATTAAATCAAAGAAATATTTCGGCAAATTAAGGAATCAATCAGACGAATTCCAACAGCGCATTGTTTCATTAATTAAAGGGAAATTGTATCGATGAATAAATTCAAGGAATTATTCATGAAATTAATTCGACGATATTTTTTTTTTTATAATTTCCACGAAGCGAATTGTGAATTTATAATCGATGATAATTATTTATAGAAATAATTTTTACGAAGTGTCAATTCAGTCATTCTTTCATGGAATTAGACAAATTACGCCAACAAATTGTTTAGATGAATTAATCCAATTGGATTATTTTGCTAAATTGTTTCGAGACATTTCTTCGACGATTTGTTTTGATGAAGTATTTTGCCAATTGCTTCGAGGCATTGCACGGAATTGTTTCAAGGGTTTACTAAGAAAAATACGTTTGAGATATTATTTCGTACAATTGTACTGTAATATTACTACTGCGATTGTACCAAGAAATTAATTTGTGTAATTATTTTTCACACGTTGTTCTAAAGAATATATTTCGGTGTGTGTGTTATTCTACGATTAATCATGGCGGCTTATTCTTGTGTTTTTTTTTTGTTTCGTTATTTTTACTATTAGTCTCGAAGAATTGTTTCGAGAAATGTCTTCGAGAAATTGTTTCGGCGAATTTCTTCGAAAAATTCCTTCGAGGAATTCTTTCCACGAATTGCAGGTCGCCATAGAATTTTATCACATTAATTCCATCATCCATTATTTCTTTTGTCACTTTTGATTTCTATGTTACTTTTGCATTTCTTATCACTCTCATATATTGTATTTTGTGTATGGACGAATGACTGAATCACGTTTTAAATCGCACACGCCAAATTCTAGAGCGAGATAGTGGTGGGGGATGTTAGAATCGATAGATTAAATGTCGAACATTATGTGACTCGCAAATGGCTCAAGTATATTTTTCCGATTTTCAGGCGGCAGCAATGTGAACGAACCGCCAGTTTTGGAACCTGGCGGCTATCCGACGGGATTGCCACTTTCCGAAGCCACCGCAGTAGGAACTGAAGTCTTCACGTTGAAAGGTCACGATCCGGAAGGTTCACCTGTTAAATACGGGATCCAATTGACTGATAAATTCGTGGTCGACTCCAAAACTGGGGTGATTGTGTTGGCTAAGCCACTCGACCGGGAGGTAAGAACATAAGAATGTTTATCTTCGATTTACCATTTTATCGAATTTCATTAAGGATTTCAATATTGACTTTTGCTATTATCAGTTTCGTACCTCTGCTATCAAAATGGAGATATTTATGCACGGTTCTAATTAAGTATTTCAAAATCATAAAAAATTTCAGTTTAGAATGAATCATATTATATTTTGCTGGATTATGAGAATTAATGGATTATGACCATTGATTCTGTTAGTGACTTGTCCCCTGCGCGTATTTGAAATGAACTAGACTAGGGGCCAACTATATTTGTAATAATTAATTACCATTTTTTTTTTTTTTACCTTGACATAATCTACATTTCTAGTAATGCTGAACTTTTTACCAAAATAGCATTGACGACATAAAAAAAAGAACATTTATGTCCCGTAATATCAGATTTAAGGTCGATGCCTCGTTTACCATGTTTCGAACTACTGTAAGTGACACTGATGCGCAGTAGATACAGATAAAGCGACCAGACAGCTACAAACTCGTGTAAACAAATGTTTGTTTATCCCATTTTTTTTTCCGCTGGTCTCGTCATTCATTTTTTCCGCTGTGAAGCAGAAATTGTAAGCTTTATGTAGTTTACGTTGCCTTCGAATCGTTTTTCACGTTTCTGTCAACAAGTATCAAAAATAGCAAAACGAAACAAAAATTTTCAACCCCAGATTTCCTGGAAACGAGATACGAATGAAAAATCGTTATTACATCTTGAATCACGAGTGTTTAAAAACGTTGTCGCATAAACGATCCCAAAATCGAGTGCAGAAGGAGTACAAAGAATAAAACGTTATTGTTATATATGTACAAAGTTAGTAATAATTGAAGCACGAGATTATGAATTTATACAAATAATATCACATTTTTTTTTAACGCAAACACGCTGCATGCACTGGTTATTTTTTACGATCAGTTTGGGTAAAGCCACTGTAATATGAATGATGTCGATTCTGCCCGAGCCGGCTTCGGGGCTTAATACCGCGATCGTTAAAACGTTGTATAATGTATATATATATATACATTGAGAGTTTCTCTAACAACGATCAAATTATCTCACGCGCTTATCCACGAGCTGATGTCAGGCACACTATATTCAGAATCGTGATGCAACGAAATATTTTGAACATTAATTAAATTCGCGTTATCGGTATATATATACATACATACAGGGTAGGGGAAAAAGATGGAAATCCCTGAAGATTTTATAAGGGAAATCAAATATTATTTTGGGTCCAATGCCAAAAACAATCCAACTTTTATATTTTCAATGGAAAACCCTATTTGACGATGACGACGACGACGATGATGATGATGTTAATGACGATGGTATCGACGATGATGCCGATGATGACGATGATGATCACAACGATGATGATTACTATACGATGATGGTACTGTAGTATGTGAGAAATAAAGTAATAATTAATTTTCTTAATAACATTCTTTTATAAAAGTTTATAAAGAGGTGTGGCCTGTATTATCGCTCGTATATATTTGTATATATATATATATATATATATATGCAGTAAATTAATTACATACGTTATATGATAACTACAGAATGTTCCAACATACAGAGGCAGGTTGAACTTACAGGTACCACTGATGTATATACGGTTTGTTTGTAACAAGTGGTTACAAACTAATTTTAGCAATCGCA
This sequence comes from Trichopria nigra, assembly GCA_030522945.1. Taxonomy (NCBI): domain Eukaryota; kingdom Metazoa; phylum Arthropoda; class Insecta; order Hymenoptera; family Diapriidae; genus Trichopria; species Trichopria nigra. The sequence goes on along the minus strand of JAPYZR010004250.1, from coordinate 4,220 downwards.
AATTTGTAATAGTAATTTGCTGCAATGAGAATATATTTTTGCACGAGATATCCCTTTGCAATGAAGTAGGAAAGGATTTCCCCTCTGTAGTGAATATAACCTAATTGTATTTAGTACCATCACTGGTTGACAATACTTTGATCACTTACGATCTGTCAGTCTTGGATATTTTAGTAAATTGAATAGAGAAAAAGGAAAAAGAGAAGAAAAATAAATGAAGAAAAGAAATCAAAAAGAAAAGAAAAACGTAAAGGATATAAAAGAGTAAAACAGAGAGGAGAAAAGAATTTAGAAAATAAAAGGAAAGTATATAAGAAAGGAAAAAATAAAGTACACAGGAAAGGACAAAGGTAAGAGAAAAGAAAGAAATAAGGAACGATGTAAAGAATACGGAAGAAAGTGACGGAAAACTAAAGCGTGAAAAAGAAATAACGTTCTTTTTTTTTTAAATAATGAAGACCCGCCAAGGCAGAAACAAACAAGAAGATAATGCAACGCAAACGTACAGAGTGAGAAAGATATTTCCTAAACAATTAAAAGTATGTAAACAGCGGAAGAAATTAAACTTGACCGAGACGCTCAAGTTGAGCGCGTAGAATGTGCGATTGTGCAAAATCGTTTGTCTTTGTTATTATATTTTTTTTTTTTCAATTTTATTATAGTGGTGATCGTTTAAATATACTCACTGTTAATCATTTGTAAAAAGTGCAAGTATTATTTTCAAGCGGTAATGCCGTGTACACCAAATAAAATTTAATGGAAAATGTAAACATTTACTATTCGCTATCCCTATATATATATACATACATATACAGAACTTTGTACCCAATAAACATTTGGAGACATAAATATCTAAAAGACATCTTTTAGACGTCTTTATTTAAAAGAATATCTAAAAGATGTCTTTTAGATATCTATTCGATATTTTTAAGATATCTTGCCAAGATCGCAAGATATCTTTTAGATATCTTCAAGACATCTTTTTGCTTATTGGGTAATGACATCACTAATCGGAACTAAACAATAGCCGATGATTTCGTGATTGTAAAGCGGTTGTTGTGTTTCTAAATGAGACTTTTTCATCTTTTGATTATATTTTCTTTCTTTTTTGAAAACATCTTTTATTATTTTATTTGTCATTTTTTATCATCTTTTTTTATCATTTTTGTTTTTGATAATTTTTTCTTTTTTGATTATTACTTCATTTTTCTTGACCATTTTAATTACAATTTTTCCGAAATGTCAAAAATTTGTTATTCTCTAATAAATTAGTGAACACTTTTTGATCTTTGTTCTTTTCCTATATATTTCATTTTCCTAATATTTTAAATCATTTTTCTCTTGTTACCATTTTTTTTTGTTTTTATTAACCATTAAAAAAAAAAGAAGAAAATTGATGAAAAAAAAGGAAAAAAGAAGAGAGTGGGGTCCAATTTTTAAATTCTATTTAGCAATGAATAATAATTTTTTAAAATGTCAACAAAACTCTAATTATAGAATGGCAAAAAACAAAAAAAAAAAAAACAAAAAAAATGGTCAAAAAGAATAATACTAAAAAAAGAATAATATATTCACAAAAGAAAAAAAAGAGGGGAACGGGTCCAATTTAAAAAATCTATTTATTAACGAAAAATAAATTTGTTTAAATTTTCCTAGTAGAAAATAAGACCAGTTTATGGCCATTCTTTTTGGACTCCATTACCTTTAACATGGAGGCCAGAAAAATTGTGCAGAAATTGGTGTCATTTTTTACTAGGGCTTTAAAAAATTCTAATTAATAAAAGCCAAAAAAAAAAAGAAAAAACTATTTTAAAAAATTATGGAATAAAGAGGAAAAATTATCAAAGAGAGGGAGAGAGAGAGAGAGAATCATCAAAAAGGGGAAAAAATGATGAAAAGAATGAAAAATATAATGATAAATTCTCTTTTCGAAATTTCACTCTTTCTCTTTATTTTTAATCATTTAATACAATTTTTTATCATTATTTTTGTTTTTTTGATAATTTTTTTCATCATTTTAATTTAAATTTTTTCGAAATTTCAAACAGTTTGTTATTTATTGATATACGTAAACGAATATCTTTAAATTTATTTAAATGAAAATTTGAACAAAAATAACAATGTATATACGACTGAAATAACAAAGTATACACAGAATGTACAACACAATAATAATAATAATAACAAAACACAATTCCCAAAAGTATACTGCGGAAAAAAGTATTGTTGGGACAACCATACTATAGTTTGCACAACCATTCTTCTGGTTGTTACAACAATGTGTATGGTTGATGCAACCATTGAAGAGTTGCTACAACAACACTTTTTTTTCGCTGTACGTAACAATTATGTAACAATTATGTAACTGTTTTGAAACTGTTACACACAAAAGTTTGCAGGATTTTTTGGTTCTATAATTTTGGGCACTTACTGTTTATCGATGTTTGCCTTTCGACATAAAAACTGCTTTTCCATCCACAGCAAACCAACGACTCCACATATGTTTCATGTATGTTAGAAGAAGAGGGAAAAGCGAGGTGCCCATTAATTTTGCAGTTTCAACAGAATTCGTTTAAATTATTCGAGGCTGAATGAAACGAAAAGTTTTCTATTTCCCACGTGTCACGTACCGTGCTAATCACTGCGGGCAGCAACAAGAACCCTTAGAAATTTTTGAAATCCAAATGCCCTCGAGAAGTTCGCTTACTTAAACGCTCAATTTTCCCGAAAGTTTTACTTTAAAAATTGCCCGAAAACTCGTCAGAATCTTGCGCAGTTCTTGACGAAGAAAACTTGCTACTTGCTTGCGGATAAGTTGCCAAGTTCTTTGCGGGGGTAACTACGAAAATTGCACTTCTATTTCGGTTTTACCTTCCCAAGAACGTGTGGAGGTATCTCGGCTATACCCGTACATTTGCTTCGCGAAAGTAATGTTACACTCATACATTATTACGATAAGATCATTTCTATATTCATATCAGACACCTATGTAATATAATACAACTGATAACAAGTATCCTTTAATTACTTTCAAGTTTTCACGACTTCAAATTACGTTTCGTGCATAAATTGTAACTTAAATTTTATTTCTAATTTAAGAGACATTTATGTACGATCAATTCTTTAGGAATTGGCCGATTTTTATCAGGTCAGGGTTGTAAAATTCTTGACAATTTGTACATATTGTTCTCTCTCCGTCCATGACCCTCGCAACGTATCTTTTCTTCGCGTTATTCGTCGGATAATCGAACGAACGTTTCGCATCCCCTTCCCATTTTCCCGAACGAAGCCGGCTTCTGCGGTGGACGTGCTTTCGATTCCACAGAACAATGCACGGAGGGGGGGTGGGGAGGGGGAGGGAGAGGGGTCGGGGGGGGGGGGGGGGGGGGGGGAGAGCGGGGGGGGGGGGGGGGGAAGAAATGTTGAAAATATGACTATTTACATGCTCTGATAAATTGTTATTATCGGCGGGCGAAACTGGAATGCTCGTTCTAGAAGATGAAAAAAAATGTTTTTCATCAAAGTAAAAAATGTATTTTTTTTATTATAAAAAAAAAATTAATCGTGGTTCAAAGTAACTAATGAAATTTAGTATACAAATTTAGTATATAATTTATCGTAAACCGATCGCGTCGATAATATCACTTCCTAACGTAAAAAATGTAACTTGTAAATGTATCCGCGTGGTTTTTTAAAATTCGGTCTCTGTAGAGGCATTTTTGTTCATTTTGTGTGAACGCAAAAGAAAAATTTACCGAAATCGAATGGAAATTGAGAGAGAAATCCACGGAATGAATTTGAAAATACGGATTTTCACTCGTTACGCCATCTATTTCAATGATTTATCGTTTTGAATTAAGCCGTGCCTTTTGCGTTCGAATGAGATAAGTTGAAAAAGTCCAATGAAATGCTGTTAAATAATTACGTATATAAGTTTCGAAGTAGAAAATTCATTATCGATGTAATTGTTTCAATTCATAACCTAAAAAATGTTGAAAAATTTTTGCGAAATGTCGGCATACGTATTTTTCTCATTCAATTCTTGGCTGAAATTTTCTCCGTGAAATCGCAAAGATTAATTTCCTAATGATGAAACAGATATATTCAGAAAATCTCTAAATACATATTAAGGTGGTTCTAAAGTAGAACAGTTACCGACAGAGCTTTTCAACAATAAAAATATAAATAAAAAAAGATTGAAACTTTTTTTCAAAGTTTGG
>JAPYZR010004249.1:0-12627 GCA_030522945.1 Trichopria nigra | reverse complement strand
AACTAATGCTACCAACTTCATAGCACAGTCGCATGGCAATGTGCATGTCATGAAAGCGACAGTTTCTCGTGCGATATTTACAACGAATTTTTCTCCGTGATACCTCAAAAACAAATTTCATAAAAAATCGATTGTTAGAAAAATTAATGACTAAAAGGATTAATTCATTCTTAAAAAAAAACATGAAATTTTACACGTCGATTATCGTGTGACGAAAATTTTATTTGTTTCTGAAAATGTGAAAGAAGAATTGAATGAAAAGTCTTAGAAAATTGACGACTTTTTGGACTTCATGGTTTAATTATAATTATTATGACTCTATACAACATGATTATTCCTGAATTCTGTGCATTTTCTTCAGCATCTTGTCCACATTATATGTCACGGGATTATGTCAATATCACGGCCTTATCATATTAAAAGAAATTAGTAATATTTTTTCAGATTAATTAAAAATCTCGAATTCTCATTTATGCAGTCCATAATTCGTATACATGGAAATATACACTCGAATATATGCCGAAGAAAAGGAGAGTATTAAATTTCAATTGAATTACACGGTCGAAACGATTTGACATACTTACGAAATATGTATATAAAATATAAGATAGTATGGATTAAATGTAGCGCTTAGACTATATGGGCGTCGAAATGGTCGGTTCTCGCGAGCCACCTGAAACGGTGCCCCGCGCTCGGTATATAATTGATAGAGTGAGACACCGGCATAATAGGGGATAATTTGTCCGACTGCCTGGCGCACAATCGGACTTATTGCCGCGAACGGATGCATCGCATCTGTAATCTTTTATATGCTTCTCGGACATGTTGGGCGTTGCGGGGGTTGCGGGGCTCCCGGAACGGAACGGAACGGCCGGAATGAAGTCCGCGTGTTGCCACGCATTCACTCACGCACACCAGCTAGCACAAAGTGTCTTGTTACGCGGAGATATTAATCCTGCCCCGTTAAAAAGTGGACGAGTGAAAAATAGTCGCGCAAAAGAAGCAGAACGAGCACGCTTGCTAACGCGAATACAATCGGCCGGTGTAGTCTGGTACTGGTGCCGTATAGTCCGTGCGTAGCTACCTGTATTGAGGCCCTAAGGGCCCCAGCACTGATGCTATATGCCAGTCCCACGCACGGCAGAGTGAAATTTCCAAGCTCGGAAATCGCTCCGCGAAATCAGCTATATTGGCAGCATTCGTGTTCCGTAGGTTGTTTCTAATTAGGCTGCTAAACTTTTAAAACGTCCAAATCGCAATGAACGGGTGTTTGTCTAAAAAAAAAGCACGAAAAGATGTCGTTTTTTTAAAGGAATTGATTTATTGTCGTGGCAGTCTTAAAAAAAGATCACAATCACAGTTCAGGTTCGTTTTTATTGCTTTAGTATATACTGGTATTGAAGATATTACTTGTTGGGAAAAATCTATTGAATATATGGATTTTCCGTGTGCTTTATCAGATGAAACAATTATGCATCACTTTCTCCAAGTCATTTTGGACATCAATGCCTTTGGTTTTAACACTTTCACTTTTCTATTTTTAGTTTGTTTATTAAAAAATTCCCGATTACGTTTTTGTATTGCAAAATTATTAAAAAATATTTTTTTTTTAAATAGTTGTGTTAATTGAAATTTTTTAATTTAATGCAATGTTAGGGGAAAGTCGTCATGGTAGGACCGTCCCATTTATTTCGCTTTATCACACTATAGCGCCATTTATCTTTGCAGGCAAATACCTCGTTAACGTTAGCTACAAACTTTACAAGTAACTTACAGTAAAGCGAGTTTACTATTTGAAGCCGAATTTTTTGTGAATCGTAGCATTGTTTGGCCAGTTTTTATTTATTTATATGCTCGATAAAATATGAAATACAAATTCATCCAAAAATTAACAGACGGCTTTTTATTTCAATTTCAGTAGGTTCCCTTTTCTCATTTTCAAATGTATTTCAATCTTTTCCTGTTATTCACTGGTTATTTTTAATCCTTGTCTTTCATATACCTTATTGATTTTCTTCAGTGGTCCTACCATGACAACCTGGTCCTCTTTTTTTAAATTCCTACATAGCTCCTAAACTTTTGGTCCAGTCATTTTTTACTGTTCAACAAAAACATTGCATTTTAGAAGAGCATTTCTAATGGAAGTTACGGGACCACCCTCCCGTACAACCTAATATGCAAATAATTTTTCTCTATGAGATCGGATCATGTGACGAAATCACGGGGTCTTTTTTAGGACAACAATGAATGTATGATATACATGAATCGTGTATAATATTCTCTATAAATTTCTTAAAGTGGAATTTCACTCAATTTTCGAGTGAATCGGAGAATATACAATCTAGAAAGTGTGAAATGTCGCACTCACGAAGAGTGAAAAATCATCATTTTAAAAGAATGGATTAATTTTCATTCTTTGTGTAGAGTGAGATTTCACTCCAAGAAATTAAAAAGAAAACTTTTCTCCATTTTTTGATCATTTCAGTCAAATCAATCAAAATGCTGTAGGACTGTTGATAATGCTGATAAAAATGCTGATAAAAAATGATGGAGTTACAACGGCGTTCATGATATTATTTTCAAAAAATTTGTATCATATTCCAAATTTTAGTTTATATATATATATATATATATATATATATATATATATATATATATAAGCACGTAAAACTGTTCATAATCTCTAAATAATTTTCAACCATTTTTTTTTCATAAATTAATGTATTATGTGAAACAAAAAATAAAAAACTGCAAAATCTTAATAGGTTTTTATCGATAGATATCAAAAGTTCCAATTTGATCGAAATTTCAAGTCTAAAAATATTCAAACATTTCTTTAAATTTCTTGGAGTAAAATTTCACTCTACAAAGAGTGATAATTGACCTACTCTCTTAACGGAGTGAATTTTCACTCTTTCACAGTGACATTTTACTCCAGAAAGTGTGAAAATTTACTCTTATGAACAGTGGCTCCATTTTCATTCTTTAAGAATGAAATTTCACTCCTTGAAATTTAGAGAGATAATTTGAATCTTTCACTTTAACAAATAAAACTTGTCAATTCTTCTTGCAAATCAGATATTTATTGAAACTTTTTCATATTATAGAAAATTCTACAGAAATCTTCAGGGAAATCGATGAAAAACTTAATGGAGAAATCCAAGGATTTGTTCTCCCCAAAACATCCACCAAATGTCTAGTTTGAAAGCTGCTGAGACATGGGAGGGGCACTTTTTTTTCCTCTGACGATTGAGTTTCATACTATATTTCGCTGTATTTTCTTCCAATCTTTGTTAAATAATTGAATAAATGTGAGGAAATAATACCTTACGTTGAAATAATCGTCGTACATATTCACGTCATTTACACCTGACGTATTCGATTACATTTAATAGTCATTTACATATAATAGTGGTGATCAATTGCTAATTATTCTGCGTTAATTAATCGAATCGTTGAAAAAAAAATGTTAGGCAATTGCTAATCAGTCCGTATAATGCGTTTTGCCATTCATTTAAATATGAATAATTATTTTAATAACAGTAGAGAACACATGTCATAATTCTCGCACAGGCAATAATTACATAGTTGAGGTGATAGGCATTCTTCGAGAAGTATCGCGCACTGCTCATGCGCGGAAAATCACGATATCTGTCGAAAGATCGTTCCATTACAAATGGTTTTAATTCACGGTGAGAATTCGAAAATTAATAATCCACACGTCGTATTTGCATTCGCGCATTTATTACGCTATTCGCTTGATTAATCAACTCGTATAGGGTAAGTTCTTCAAACTCCGAAATGATTGATTAAACCTAATTTCATTTAATTTTAAACTTCGCTTAATTAAATTACCGTATGACTAAAAAACAAAATGTCGATGAGAAATTGAGTGGGTTGAGTTTAAATGTTCCCATGTACGGCATCTGTGTAGGTAGACATTATTAAAAATATATGGTAATGTGTTGAAAGCATTTATACGATTTATCGATGTCTGTCAAAATTGTACAGGAATTAAACTCTGGTTATACTTGTGACAAATGATATAAAAATTTAATTCAAGGATTTATATTCATCGATTTGATATGTACGTCTTTTAAAACATTCAATTTTTTATTTTTTTTTTATTTATATCGATATTATTTATTTTTTACATTCATTATAAACGTCGTAATATATTTTCATAAATTCAATGCTTATTATTTAGTTGTTTTCATGATATTAAATTCGTTGATTTCGTGGCAACTGTTACATATTGCATTTGTCGACTTTCGTCAATTTTTGAAAAGCTTTCATAGGCAATTGTCAAATGACGTCAATTTGTAATAACTATTTAACAAATTTCAGCCAATTATGTCAGTATTGTCATATTTTTTATCGGCATGTCCGGTCGTGTTGACAATATTTAAAAAATACAAATTTACATTTCGCCCATGTTGACAATCCTCCTCAGACTTTATTATGTTTTTTTTTTAATGCTATAGTAAGTTTGAAATATTCAATATTATCAATACAACTTGACAATAAAAAATTGTTTAAATTGCTTTAAAAAAACGACTCTTCTAATTTATAACCTTGCTTGTTTTAAACTTCATTCGAATTTAATCAGTTACCAGTCTAAGCGATTGTCAACGACTATATATACAGAATCTCAATCCATGATTTCGATTCACCACAGAATGTCTGTTTTTTAGATACCATAAATATTTGATGTTGAATACATGATGGATTATTTTGATTTTTTCTGTACATTGCGACGTAGATGATATGGGTCACTATGACACGTGTCGATCCCATGAGTCACGTTAGCCAGAATGACCAATCGAGGAAAAGCATTCCGCACTATAGTCCAGATGATTTTTTGTCCTATTGACAATAGATTCAAAATCAAACTGTCGCAACACTTGTGCAAGAGATCATGGATTTTCCATACCGCAAGAACCTGATAAGACAATATAATGACCGGCACAAAAGTATACATTTTTGACGAATGCATCGTAAGCAATCATGGAGTAAACAGCTTATAAGTGCATTCCAAAATTAATGAATCACTAATCCATTACGAATTAATGAAGTAATTTCCACAGCCACGTTGCGCCAACGTTGGAATGAAGATCTCGAACGGATTGAAGGCAGCATAAGCAGTGGGGGTTCCAGCATAATTTGGTTTATACGAATATCTGGTAGATACATAACGCGAAGCTCGTATAATGTCGCCATTCGTCACGAGCACGCCTGCTTGCCTGCCAGCGTGCCTTCTTTCCGTCCTCCTTAGCGCGAGAATCTGTTCGAGATGTGCCATGTGTGTATATATATACATGTGTGTATGTGTGTCGATGTATATATCAGCATGCAGCCAACACTATCCAGGATCCGTTCCATCATACGTACCTATATACCCTCGTGGAAGTGCAGATCGCGACCGAATCGTTTGCATCCGCGAAAGGACATTCGGGTGGTCTTGCCCGTGGTCACCGGATCCTGGAAGAGTAACGACGCCATGCTGAGAGAGTCGAGAACTACCTAATTGAAATGTTCTCTTTCATTTATTACCAGACGTCAGCTTCTCTCTTCTTAAACGCTGGAAACTCCATACCCGCGGGCTTTGACATATTTCTACAAAAAAAGTACCGACCTTTAAAAGTGAAGTCGTAAAATGGGGGGACTTTAAAAATGCAATGCTAACGCAAGATATTAAACTTCATTAAGCGCGATGGAATGCAAGAGGAAGAAGCGAACGAGGTATTCCCATATTCCAGGAGTGCAGTTCATGACGTCGTGACTGTCGTCATCTATTATGATCATCCGGTAGAACGAAACTTGCTAAATAATGTCCATGGTTCGCAATAAAGCATTGTCTTCATAGTCCTCGATTTCACTCTGACATGCATGAATGTATGTTCTAGATCAAACTTTTTATAGGAAAATCTGAACCTGGTGATGAATACAACGTTAGCAAATAAAATTGACTGAAGCAATCTGTGCTCAGATATGATATGCTAAAAGAATGATATCGGAAAAACATGATATATGATGAACATATATTTTTCTAACTTATATTTTTAATGTTTTATTCAACAACGAAGGTAAACTTAATTGGAGACTGATCAGATCTAGTTATGACCTATAATTAATTTACAAATTTCTGCTTGGTATTCTCATGTAGGTCATAATTACGTTTACAACTATTGTTGCCATTAAGGTGACAGCATTAACTTCTACGTCACTTATTATGTAATATCCAACCTCAAAGATGTACGTAAAATTGTACGAGCGACATGTTCATTATGGATTTCTTAGTACGACTTAATTGTCTTCATATTATTGTAATTTATAGCGATGAGCTTCCTGCGTTTGATTAAAAAAAGACATCGAGGGAAATAAGTAATTCTTATACAATGGCGCTTAGAAGTTAACCTTGGCGCTAGCTAGCGCCACTGTTTTTTCTACTAGTGAAGAAATGCATTTTCAAAAATTCTTCTGATGTACATTGTCAATAAATATCAATGTTGTAAATGTAACATGTATAAATTTTTTTTTTAGGATATGTCCTAAAACCTGGATTAAAAGGAAAACAGAAAAACTAAGATAATTCATGTAATCACGGAAAGATCTCACGGAAACTCGTCTGAACGAATTGAAAATCATAATTGTCGAATGACTCGACATTCGTGATTGTCAGGTAATGAAAAAAGTAGTAAATTCATTTAATTAAACAATTTTGGTTCATGAAGGATAAAATATGACTAAATTTTATCAGATCCATCAAATTACTACGTTGTTTCAGCCTGAATAAAATATAAGATTAAATATGACAATAGAAATAAAGTTTCAAAAACAAGTTTTTTTTAGATAAAAATTTAATAATAATGTCGCGAGTCACTAAAAAAGTGATTCTTTCAAAACTAAAACTCCTGTAAAAACCCCCACTGTAAAATCACTAGTAGAAGAGTGAAATGTATCAAAAAATAGCTAAATTTTTACTCTAAAAAGTTCAAAGAATAATTTAATTATCTCGACATAGAACGCATAAAAGTATGCGTCATCTCCGCTAGGGGCCACTACCTCTCTAGTATACAAATGATATAGTGCAGTATTGTGGATTATTTTCAAATCATTTGATTTTCATTGTAATTATTCTATTATTCTGCTAATATTTGATAATAATAAAAACATTAATAATACGAAAAAAATGAATTAAAACTAAAAGTATTTATTGCGTAAGGTATATTGAAGAAAATATCATTTAGAGTAAGTAATTACTTTTGTCTTTTATAGAGGATTGCATCATCATTTTTAAAAAATCACATTTTCAATGACGTTGAAATCTTTGTGAAATCTAACGGTAATTTGGACCCCCTGTATTCTTCTGCGTACACATTGATTTTTACTAGGGAATGAGGAAACTATCAAAAAGATATAGTAATGCGTAAAGACAGATGATAAGATTTTATCGTGTAATGCCATACACAAGGCACGAAAATTAGTTAAAACACGACATAAATTTTTTATATTAAAATCATTAACGTCGAAATAGCCCAACTATTGAACATGTAAAGTAAGCGTGTACTTTTTTCAACGATTTACAAAAGCATGCATTAATCATTATTTTGTGTCTAGATTATAGGTGGTTAATATATATATATATACCAAACGTCAAATCTCATTAAAATCCAATGACTAATTTATTTAATATAAAACGAAAACACACAAATTTTCCAATCGCTATAAATACAAATGATCCGATCTCGGATAAGGTTCTTTATTTTCCAAATAATACACACCGACGAAAAGAATGCATTTAGAAAACTACACTTCAACGACAAACAAACGTATATAAAAAGTATGATGGGGTTTGACACAAATGATCTTTAGGTGCATTTTCACGGTGATCACTTTGTTTACAGTATTTAAAGGAACGTGTATATATATTTGTCACTTATTGTGATGAGATTTGACGTCGGTTATTGTTGAATCAAGAAAGGGAAACCAAATGATGACATTTCCCATTTTTACATAAGAAAAGGTACGAAAAAACATTTGTATTTCACTGGAGCGAGATGCGGGCAAACAAAAGGGCATTTGGGCTTAAAGACTACCTGTACAGAAAAGAGACGTGAAAACGGTATGGAAGAAGGACAGATAAGATCGGTTCATCCTTTCGTTCCACGGGCATGTGAAAACACAGAAGGAAGTAACGTATTGAGCCTATAAACAGATCTCTGCGGTAATAAAGGAAGGCTAGTGCCGTGAAAGCCAATCATGAAAATATTCATAAACGGAGCTTTTTACTAAATGGCGCCACCCGTCGACTGGCTCGTGATCGATCGCGTGGCACGATCTCGTTCGTAACGTTATTTCTCTCAATGTCGATCTCGGCTGAAAACTCCAATATTTCATCGTAATATTCAAATCTTGAATTCCTTATGTAATTTGTAGACGATCGAATTATTATTGTGAGTCTGTCTGCGTTTCATCGCGCCAACAGCATCATTCCGACGATTGTGATTGATGAAACTCAGAAAAATTCAATGCAAACGTGAAATCTTTCAATTTTACAGTAACACAAAGATTTGAAGGAAATGTGATTTTGAAAAAAGAAAAGAATTTACGAAAAATATGAATCGCATAGGTAAAGATAAGATCATCCATTCGTATACACGCCGAGAATGGAAGGGTCAAGTTTCGGGTCGCAAGTTGCGGATTGTGGCTTCCCACGACGTCAACCCCTCAGTGGATGATGCTACCCTCAGTTTTCGGCCAAATCCGGGATGCTTTTACAACCGGTGCTTTCGTTTTACTGCCGTAATATTCCACAAGTTGTGTGCGACCAAAGAGTGCGACACGCTAACTTACGATAGTATTTTTTTTATCCGCTTTTAGTTACACGAGTTCCACTCGCGCGAGCGTATTTGGTCAAATTTTAAGGTAAAACAAAGCGCCAGACATTGTCGTGATCCCAAAATAGAACACCTTGTTTGGAGCGAAGCACTGCGTATTCGGCTCGAAATCGCAAAGTACATAAAACGCTTGGCCGAGGTAAGCTCGATTTTTTAATTTCATCGAGCGTGCTTAGGCAATAGGGTTTCGTGCGTTCAGCTCTGAAAAAAAAATGGTCGGAAAACGTGGAGGCGTTCGTATATATTCGTGTAAATATATCCGTTGCATTCGTGCAGGCGTACGTACTATAAAGTATAAAGTATAACGTATAGGAGCATAAAGCCCGATAAGGGCCTCCAGATATACGGCCGTTGCATATACTCGGGCCGCTGTATCGCGCGCACGCAAAAAGGGTTCGCGAAATTAGAATTTTTACGGTCGTCTCTTTTTACGCACATGCGCGCCAAGAAGAAGAGCTGCCGAGGCAGCCATACAAAGGGTACTTTAGCTATAAAAATGCGATGCGCTTTACGTGACGAGATTTTCTTACGGGCGCCGAGGTCGTCCCGTGTAGGAGGTGCGCGATCTTTTACGTAGAAGTGTTCCGCTTTGGTGGAGCCTTTAATGTCCATTTTCCGTCGCGCAATTTACATGTCTTGACTCAAGGGTAGATCGAGCTCTCAGTTCGAGACGAGACCTTCGTCGCCACGGATGTACTCGAGTTCATCATTATACATTTACTCGGTTCTTTTTAGGTCCATCTATGGTATCGTAATCTCATCGATACAACCTGCATCTTCCACGTCATATTTTCCCTAACGTGGGAAAATCCTACATCCTGATCCGTGGAGTCAGCTAATGGAGGCCAACATTGGAATGTATTGAAATGTGACCTGAAGGTTTGTTGAAGTATCTAACAATTCAGTGCTGCTATTGTAACTGCAACAACTGAATCAGGTGCTGTAAATGACATTTTTCGTTTCGTTCATACCGTAGGTAGTTCCTCAAGGCACTTCACGTTAAGGGAGATTTGCATTTGAGATACGTCAATCCCATCTGAGTTTTGGACGTCTCACCATTTACCCACTGCACTTTAGGCATCTTCATGATGAATTCCCTAACGTACTCTGAATGTCGTAAAGACCTTCTATCACTTGTGCAACATCATCCAGAATAATCCTAACAAATTCATGACCGATGATCCAATATCAAAATTGATTCCGTGTCCTGATGACGAATTAAAGCACAGCCTTGGTAATAATGAGTAGTTGTCATTTTAGGTCAGGGTCTATAACATCATATTCCTGAGGATACGACGAGACAATCGTACCAGAGACGTCTGCGATAATCTACGGGCGATGGGGCAGGCCGGAAGGAATCGAATAGATGGGCAAGATGGTTTGCAGGTGGGGTAAGGGGCGGGAGATAGAAAGGCGGAAGAGAAATCGATCGATCGCTGCTCTCGTGCCGGGGAAGCGAGATTCGAGGGAAGAGCCGCGAGGCGTCTCAAAAGCCGAGCGGGACAAACTGGATTCGCTCAATCTCGCGAAAGACTCGAAGAGCTCTGAGGTAAGAAGCATTGATTTCCAGACTTGAAAAAGAGCGGCGATTTCTCGCATTTACTTTCAGTACTTAAGAGGCCAGACTGCATTCGTCCGCAATCGCAACCCCCCGACCTCCAGAGTAATTGCAATTCACATTTAACAAATGTCCCTCGCTTTATACCTGAAGTTGCGCTTGGATGGTCAAGTCTTGATAAGTTCGTTAGTCTCTACTACTGTTCTTTTTTTCCACTCTTTCTCGAACGTCATAATGCTCTGAAAGTATACGGTAGAGAAAATGGTAGGAGTCATTACAAACGAAATATGCCTAACGAGGTATTCGTTAGCGTTTCTTGGCTTCGAAGAAATGGTTCGTCATCATCAAGTATACGAAATTAAAAATGGCCAGGCAAATAAAGCGATGCAATCTTCAAATGAGTCGATTCAGATGTTCTGCAGTACACGGCGCGCATACCTTGTTACGTCGATATTTGGCTACTAACAGAAGATACGGCAAATGATGCACAGATGTAAGACACTCTGATATACACGTCTACTTCAAGATTATCTGTGCAGTTTACATAGTAATGCATCGAAAAGCTGTTTATTAGTGGTCATTCGTAACTTTCCATTAGGCAACTGCTTACGCGGATGTATCACCTGGCCGTTCCGAGAAATCGGACCGGCAAAAAGGGCATCCGCAAATACATTCACCCTCCCAATTAAACTTTTTATTATATCGTTTGGATTGCTCGAGCGAACTCCTTTATTTCCCTCTTTATTACCATAAACCGCCAAAAACGGATCATTTATACGGATTGAATGATTCAAATTTAATTAGATCCAATTATGTTTTTTTTATTTTTATCGCGTTTTATACCTTTGTCACGTGGATTAATGTGTCATTTGATATTCCGTTTTTTTCCAGTCGTGCCGTATAGGAGACCGGTGTGTGACAAAATCTAGAATACGATGTAATTTATACCGAAATGTCAGTCCACTCTTGGATCAGTCATTTTGTTTTTTAACATATGTTGTCGGTGACTTATGAAGTCCTATAGATGGGAAAATAGGGTTCGAGAAGTTTTATTGAATTTTATAGGTTGTTGTCGTTGAGTACGAAACATTTCAACATAATGCGCTTTGGAATTTTAGTTATCAATTCGTCAACCATTACACTGAATCCTGTCTAAATCTATACCGTTCGATTTTCCAACATGTTGACTCCCTCTTCAAATCTATACAATCTCTCTACAATCTCTCTGACTTGTAAACAATTCATCGTGAAATGTATTCATCCGTCAGCATTGCAGGTGCTCAATATTCAGCAGTGGACGTGTTGCGGAACATTCGAGTAGATAGGCAGCGGCAAATATTTAACAATTCGATTTCTTGTGCGTGGCGCGTGGCAATCGTCAATTTTCCAATTATCAAAGAGCATTCGCGCACCCATTGCACAGGTGTACGTCGAAATTGCAAAAAAGAGGTTTCAGGAATATTGCACAATCGCGCACGAGGCGCAGAGATCGGGTGGCCGCCCTAATCGCGCGACTCGATGCCCTTCCGCTAAATTACGACACTGATACATCGATTGCGAATGTAGCTCACCGATGTTGTTGCCTGTAAATCGAATGTGTAAATCGCCGTCAAGCCCTTCTTCTCCGAATCGAACGCGACGCGAAGCAATTCGGAACGTTGCAAGAAGGGCAGCTGTCGCCTGATCTGATAAAGGGCTTCATTTCGGAGGCGTTCTTTTTTTCCTCGCGCCAGAGTCACGATAAGTGCATAAATGCATATACGAGCGAACCGACCTTAATACCGACCGTTAGCGCCTTGTCAATTGTAAACTTTGGGCGTTTAGCAGTTAGTGGAACGCATCCATCCTTCCGTCTCGTTCCAATACTGACGTCCCGAGCGTATAATTTTTCCATTACTCGTGCGATCTAATAATCGATTTCAGCGATTTCGCGATGGAACGTTAGAGTTGCGAGCAAATAATCAAAAATGGAGAAGACACGATCTTTTTTTTTTATAAATTACATTAATTTACCATGGACTCGACGTACTCGTAAAAGTTCTACTTACATCACACTCGAATAATTCTCGAAAATTAACAAATGGCGCAGTACTGCGCCAGTACTGGCAGAGCTGGCGCAGTACTGGTTTGCCACCATTGGTCCTACATTGACGTAAGTGTGGGATGATA